>JXTB01000042.1:242210-277583 GCA_002914805.1 Parasponia andersonii
TTCAAAAATAAAAAATTTTGATTCATAAGCAATGTGAGACAATTTTTTTTCCACCTACTATTTATAGTATTTTTCTATGCTAATGGGTGTATTTTGGGCATCAATTTCTCATTCACCCAAAATTCATTATGAATGCATGAGTATACAATTTTATTTACTTATTGAGTAAATCAACAATTTACCATGACCCATCAAAAATGCTAAAAGGGTCCTACGCAATTATGTACTCAAAAATGGCTCATAACAACGGTCTCTAACACCATTTTTCCAACAGACAGACCGTTTGTAAGGAGCGCTGTATGCACTCCTCTTACTGTTTATATTGAAAAATAGAATATAAAAACAAGAGATCAAGGTCAAAAACCTATGGCTTAAAGTAAATGAAAATCGAATAATGTCTTGGGAACAAAATACAATAGTAAAATTAAAAATACATATGTTCTGCAACAAAGAAACTCAATGCATTCTCTCAATAAAAAATTTGAGTGAAAGTAAATACAAACTTAATAAAAAAAATATATAGTCATCCTAATTGAATCGAACAGCTATATTTCTATTGCTTTTCGTATAGCATGGAAAGCATCTCGCTCTACATTGATCAATACATACATTTCCGAAGATGTTTCGTGTTTTGTTCATATATCCTTGTGTTTTCTATAGCATCCATCATGGGAACGCCAAGATTGTCGAGAACTTAACAGGACAACTAGATGGAATTGGAAGAAATGAGGGATCAAGATGATCAATTGATGGAGAATTAGTACTAGCTCGATGTATAGGCTTTAATCCAAGCAAACTAAACATCATTCCACTTACGAACTAAACATCATTCCACTTACGAGAAATCTATAAAATACCTTTAAATGTGGTATTTTATATGGGAAAATTTTGAATGGTAAAATTTCAAAAATAAATTGAAAAATTTCTGATTTTAAAACGTTAAGTACAACTTTTAAAGATATTTAGACAAATACCATTTTTAAGAAATTGATAAGATATTCGAGGTAAATAGCCAAGTTATTTGAAGTAACGAATATGGTTGCCTAACTCGAATGATTACCCAAAATAAGTAACATGGTTGGTTACCACGTGTATCTTTGAAATGTACTAATTTTGAAAGAAAAAAATGAAATTTTTCTAAATATTTTTGAAAAGGAATATTTATGTAAATATACTTTTAATTAGGGCTTATTAGACAAATACAGTTCCTTTATACAAAAGGTTCTAAACATCATTCCACTTAAGAGAAATCTATAAAATTCGTTTAAATGCGGTATTTTATATGGGAAACTTTTGAATTCGTATGGTAAAATTTCAAAAATAAAGTGAAAAATTTCAGATTTTAAAACATTAAGTATAAATTTTAAAAATACTTAGATAAATATTATTTTTAACAAACTGATAAGATATTCGAGATAACCATTCAAATTATTTGAAATAACGAGTTTGATTGCTTAACTCAAACAGTAACCCAAAGTAAGTAACCTGATTGGTTATCATGTGTACCTTTAAAATGTACAAATTTTGAAAGGAAAAAAAATGAAATTTTCTAAATATTTTTGAAAAGGATAATTTATGTAAATATACTTTTAATTAGGGCTTATTAGACAAATACGGTTCTATATACGCTTCTGTGGAAAGTAACATAAGAGTACGACTTTAGATATAATAAATTTATATTTATATGGTCTGACATACCTTTAATACGAGCCAACAACCAAAGGAAAAATTGAAAAAAAATTGCCTCCTGACCGCACGTACTCTTTTAATTTTGTTATCGAGTTGTTACTTTCTTTGTTACGGTTTTATTGCTAAAAAGTTGTACATTTTTAACTTAATTATTTTATTCATCCTTTTTGGTTATTGTTTTTCCAAAATTTAATTTTTTTGTTTCTGTTTTATTTTCTATTTTCGATGAGCGATATTTTTGGATATTAATAACTACATATTTTAATTTGAATTATCCCATTTTTAACATAATTTTTATATTTGCATAAAATCATCTACTTTTCATAGTAAGGAACCGTAAATTTTCTTTTAATTTCACAAGATATCATAAATAATTTAGTAAGATACTTATGGTAACTTTATGTAGATATTAGTAATTAAGTGGGTGACTTAGCAATAGTATCTTGTTTGGATACAGTAATTAAATAGATGATGGGCTTAGAGCTCCCATGTTCAATTCCATAAGGAATACTTTTCTCTGATTGCATATTTAAATAACTACTAAATATAATTAATATCATATCTATAAACAAATATGACTTGTAGCTAAGTGGCAACACCTGGTGTGAAGGAGCCTAGAGCTCCCATGTTTGAATCTTTTAATTGACTGCCCATTTAACACCTGGAATAAAGGTGCTGTAAAATATTAAATAATGCCCGACTAAAAAGAAACACTATTCTAAAACTTGACTCTACGTCGAAAAGAAAACAACAGCAAAATAAACAAAAGGTTAAATAAGTTTAAATTTCAAGAACGGAAAAGTACAAATATATATTATATAGACACCGACTGTGAAGAGTAACTGATGGCTAATGCACTCAGCAAGACTCTTATTTATTTTTTAAAAAATTAAAATAAACTGGTGTGCAAGATATGACCTCTTATTTATTTTTTAAAAAAATTAAAATAAACTGGTGTGTAAGATATGACCACTTGATGCAAGTGACATGACCACTTTCATGACAACACGTCATATCAATCCTAGAAAGTTAGGAAAGTGTTTTTCAAAAAAGCAATATTTCACTCAAAAGTCATATTTTACTTATAAAATGATTCCATACACCGTATTTGAAAAAGTTCTAAACTAAAAATCGTATGTACGCTAATTTCCCATTTTAATTCTCACAATTTAAATAAATCCAAATTTTATTAAAAAGTTTAGCCCTTCCGGATTTTTTTAGACTTTGCACCTACTTTCTTGTAAGAAGTCCTTTTTTATTGGGTACCACAAAATTGTTTCATTTAACAGCATAATAATATCTTTTTGAGCTTCTAATACTTTTACGTATAAAAACAAAAACATTACAAAAATACGGTGGATGAACTTTTTTTTCTTTCAATTCTCGTGTCGCTATTTTTAGAAAAATGTCACTTTTTAAAGTATTTTAAGAAAAATATTATTTTTAAACTAGTTGCTAGTTATTAGTATCCGAAAACTGGTTATTAGTTATTAGTTATTATGTTTAAAATGATATTTTTCTAATCACATTTCTAAAAATTGTAATTTTCTTAAAAAATTCAGCAAGATCTTGAAAAACTTGAAATTCAAACTTATTCAATTATTATGGTAATTAAAAAATGTAAAGAAATTTATTATTTAATTAAAATGAACATTATAAAATTATTTCATGTTTACTGAGAAATTAAGAATATTTTTTAGAGGATATTTCATCTTTTATGGTCATTTTTCAAAACAAATTAAAAAATCTCAAATTTTGAAATTATTTGAAATATCCCAAATTTAATAAGAAACCTATCTCTTTTAAAAGTATTTAGAAAAATTTAACTTTTTATTATTTAGTGAAATACCTGAGTTAACTAGTTAAGTTAGTGAGATAACTTGACCAGTTACATCAAATAACTAGACTACTTACCCTAAGTAACCTAACGAGTTACCTCAAGTACCATTGAAAAATATTGATTTTAAAAAAATTATTTTTTTTAAATATTTAATAAAAGTATTTTTCAAAACAACTGTTAAAAGTGATAAGTTTCTAAATCTAAGATTTTTCAAAAAATACATACCATCAAGATTTTTCAGTTTGAGAAAAGGACCTATTTGGGGTCAGTTGAATAATTTTAGGACTATGCTTATTAATAAGATTTTTAGAACTACAAATTAGGGCCCACATGAGTTAAAATATGGAAATGCCCTGGGGATACTTTTAACCAACATAGTCCAAAAAGTGACATGTCCCCACCACTTTGACTAACATGACCCCCCATTTCCGTTTCTCCGTTAAATTTGTTTCTCTCTCATTCCCTCTCTATTTCCCTCTCCATTTCTCCCTCTTTGTCTCTTTATCCCTCTCTCTTTTGTTGTCTCAATTCCATGACAATCGAAGGGATAAATTGTTGAAAACTGAATTTTGAACCCACAAAATTAAAGGGAAAAAACTGTTACTTCACTCTTTTTAAATTGTTCAATGTTTTTTCCACCTACCAACAAACCACCAAAAATCAAAAATGGCCAACACCCACTCTGCGGAGGGAAGAAAAACCTCTTTAAAACCCTCATCCGAAGGTTTGTCATCGAGGACAAGAACACCGTCGATGAAGCGAATGGAATAGAAGAAAATCCTAGTCCATAAATCGGCCGATTTGAAGCTCAAAAAACCCATAGAAGGTTTATGGGATTTGTTAGTAATATGTTTCAGTTCTTTGTAAGGGTTTTTGTTCCTAGGAATTGATTATCATTATTGACAAATTTTGAGGTTCGATCAGGCTATTTACGGAGTGGATGTTTCACTAGTTATGTGCACTTGGCTCGGATTAAGAAAATTTACCCTAGTCAAGTACTTCTCAGCCAGTGTTAAGAGAATCCTGACTCTCATCAAGATCCTTTTGACCCTAGTGAAGTGGTTATTGATAGTAGTTCATAACCTAGGAGAAGTTAGTAAGTATAGGTCAAGATAGGTCAAGAAAGGCTTAATCCTAGGTAAGTTTAAAAATAGTTTAACCTATGACGAAGAAAGCATTGGTCACGCAGATTTTCACCCTACATCATGGTTAAGATACTCTTGACCCTCGTCAAGTGATTGTTGAAAGTAGTTGTTGACTATCCTAGGTTAGGCCAGTAAGCTCTTGCCATTAGTTCAATAGCTTACTGACTGTATGTAAGGCCTATCACTAAACTCTCATCAAGATCCTTCTAACCCTAGTGAAGTGGTTATCTATACTCAACTTTCCAATTACTTAGCCAAAACTACCTTCATTTTTTTCAATTATCCTTTCTTAAAAAGAGAAAAAACTCTTTCTACCTCACTTTCTTCCAAATCCACAAGAGCTATAATATTTTACACATCAATTCCAGAAATTATAAATTATAATCAAGAGAAGAGAGTACTTAGTTTTTTAGCGGAGACGTAAGAAAGAAGAATCAAGCTTGGAAGGTAAATATTCCCTCACCTTGCTTGTTTGTGTTTAAATAGATTTTATAAAAGAATAAATGAGTAATAACATACTTGATCTACTTTAGATATTATATTTTACATTTAGACTTATTTTGTTGATTTCTTAAGCCTCTAAATATGAATACTTTATAATAATAAAGGCTAAATAATAATAATAATAGTAAAATCAAAATGACTAAACACAAAAGTGGAAGATTTTTAAGTGTAAGACCCTAAAATAAAATATTTATGAAAATAAACCACGCTTAATGATTTAGACTTAGATCCTTAAAGATCAGATTTTTATCCATTAAAAATGCTCTCTAAAAATTAAAGATGTTTGCTCAAAAGTTGAAAGGACTAAAATGCCAAAACTTTGAGTATTTGGGTCAAAAGAATAATTTTGACAAAATATGAGTCAAATGTGTGGGAAAGATATTTTAGGCTGTTTTAAGACCATATTAAAGTGTAAAAGTAAATAAAGAAAGAATCTTTAACAAAAAGATAAGTTATAAGTCAATATTTACCATTAAAAGGCATAAATATTAGAAATCTTAAGATTACAGGCAAAAATATAAATTATAAAACTTGAAATTTTGAGTTGAAATTTTGGTATAAGAATAAATAGAAAATTTTATTTTAGATCTCTAATTGGGATAAGCAAAAATTTACTTAAATTTAAGACATGAAATCAATTGTAAGAAATAAATAATGTATACTTCTAATTGTATTTTGCCTAAGTTTAGTAATGGGCCTAAAAAGTGCGATCAATGCTTAATAATATTTAATCCAAGTATGATTTTAGATTTTAAATCTATGTAGCCATTAGTGTGTTTGACTCATTTATCATATTATGACCCTTAATTATGAATAAAGAAATTAATTAAGAATAATTCAAAGTATTTGATCAAAATAAATATAATTAAGGAAACTTAACTGATTTAGGATGATATTAATTAAATCAATAACCAAATTATTGATAGAATAAAAAGATCACCATGATCAAGGTTAAGGAGAATTAAATCTCATTCATCTAAGTTGAAAGTATAAATTAGTCAATGAATATAACATGACATTGTTTCTCAAATATGAAGTTTTATATTTGATCAAGACTAAGTCTTAAATATTTTATGTCCACTAAGCAATTAAAAGTTTTTTTTTTAAAAAAGTATAAGGCTACTTTAATTACTCTAACAAATAGAGCATGCATACTCAGGGCAAAATTTGGATCTAAACGTGTGTAATTAACGAGTAGAACTAGGACAATCTTATTACAAGGTAAGTACAATTTCACCTATGGTGTGGATATTTTAAAAATATTTCATGTTTGAAGTATAATATGTTTGAAATTATTTTATGTGTTAACTTGCCTTTATATTATTATTGTATGACCTATGTATAATGTATGTATATAAAGATATATTTCCTATGCTATAAAAATGATATATGCTTCTTTTATAATGTTATCATGTAAAAATACTTCAGCATACTTTAACAAAGAAAATAGTATAATAGTAGAATATAAGTTTGGGTTCATGGAAACATAACCACTCATATTAAGAAAAAACTAAATAAGATAAAGAATTTAAAGGTATTGTACCAATCTCTACTAGGTGAGGGTATCCGAGAGAAAATAAGACCGATCTCTTAGGAATCTTTAGACTTGCAATATTAGTAGAATTATTATATACTTATTGTCGAATTTTATTAAGTTTGCATTCACAAATACTTGAAATTATGTGCGTAGTGTTATTTTAATGTTAAATTTTATTACGTGAGAAAACCATAGTTAATCCTCATTTTAACTTAAAATTTCTAAGTTAGTTTTCCTTAATAATAAATTGATTTTACAATAATTATATTATGTACATCAATATAACCTAATTAAAAATGTGACATGTTTATGTCACAATAAAATTATTATATTTTATAACCTAAAGTTAATGGCTGTACCAAAATAGTACCATGCCATATATTGAATGGCTAAGATTTAAGTATATAAAGAATTAAGTAAAAAAATCAATTTAAGGGTGGAAAATAAGTTATAGAAAAAGATGATAAGTAGTAAAATTTTACCTTAGAAACGTAATAATTTTAAATGAGTGGAATAGAAAAGGAAAAGGATAAAGTTAATGGGTAATACAAAAGGTAGGAAAAAAAAAATCATAATGGAAATATTCTTTGGAAATTAGTGGCCATAATTTAAAGTGGAAGACATAGACAAAACTAATTAGTAACTTTTGTCTCCAAAATAATTCAAAAAGTATAAAAAAAAATTAATATAGTGGAGACTTTCTTTGGGAGCTATGGTATTAGATTCCAAATAATTGAAAAAGAAGAAATATTAGAGACAAAAGTAGTGAATGAGTAAAAAATAAAGTAAAAGATAAGATAATGGAGTAGGAAAAGAAAATATATTGACAAATTGATAATAATGATGCTTATATTATTTAATGGAATGTGAAAGTACGCATTATTGGATACCTTCTATGGATGGCCTATAAATAAATCATTCATTTGGGAAATAGTGATATTAGATTCTAAATAATTGAAAAAGAAGAAAGATTAGAGACAAAAGTAGTAGATGAGTAAAAAATAAAGTAAAAGATAAGGTAATGGAGTAGGAAAAGAAAATATATTGACAAATTGATAATAATGATACTTGGATTATTTAATGGAATGTAAAAGTATATATTATTGGATACCTTCCATAGATGACCTATAAATAGATCATTCATTTGGCAATTCAAATCCATGCTTAACCTTTCAAATTACTTAGCCAAAACTATCTTCATATTTCCAATTATTCCTTCTAAAAAAAAGAATTCTTTCTACCTCACTTTCTTCCAAATCCATAAGAGATACAATATTTTACCCATCGACTCTAGAAATTTAGAATTATAATCAAGAGAAGAGAACACTTAATTTTGTGGTCGAGATGTAAGAAAAAAGATCTAAACTTAGAAGGTATTTATTCCCTCACCTTGCTTATTATGTGTTTAAATAGATTATATAAAAGAATAAATAGGTAATAATATATTTGACTTACTTTAGATGTTATATAATTTATATTACATTGAGACTTATTTTGTTGATTTCTTAAGCCTCTAAATATGGATACTTCATAATAATAATAATAATAGTAAAATCAAAATGACTAAACACAAAAAAGTGGAAGATTTTTTTTAGTGTAAGACCCTAAAATAAAATATGCATGAAAATGAACCAAGCTTAATGATTTAGAATTAGATCGTTAAGAACAGATTTTTACCTATTAGAAATGCTTTCCAAAAATTAAAGATGTTTGATCAAAAGTTAGAAGAACTAAAATGACAAATTTTTGAGTATTTGGGTCAAAAGTATAATTTTGACAAAATATGGGCCAAATATGTGAAAAAGTTATTTTAGGAAATTTTAAAACTATTTTAAATTGTAAAAGTAAATAAAGGAAGAATCTTTAACAAAAAAAAATAATAATAAGATATAACTCAATATTTACTATTAGAGGGCATAAATGTTAGAAATCTTAAGATTTTGAATAAAAATGTAAATTATAAAACTTGAAATATTGGGTTGGAAATTTGGTATAAGAATAAATAAAAAAAAAATATTTTAGATCTCTAATTGGGATAAGAAAATATTTACTTAAATTTAAGACATAAAATCAATTATAGAAAATAAGTAATGTATGCCTCTAATTGTATTTTGCCTAAGTTTAGTGATAGACCTAAAAAGTGTGATCAATACCAAATAATATTTAGTCCAAGTATGATTTTAGATATTAAATTTGTATATCCCTTAGTATGGTTGACTCAATTATTATATTATGACCCTTAATTATGAATAAAGAAATTAATCAAGAATAATTCAAAGTATTTGATGAAAAGAAATATAATTAAGGAAACTTAATTGATTTAGGATGATACTAATCAAATCAACAACCAAATTATTGATAGATTAAAAAGATCACTATGATCAAGGTTAAGGAGAATCAAATATCATCCATCTAAGTGAAAGTATAAATTAGTCAATGAATATAGCGTGACATTATTTCTTAAATGTGAAGTTTTATGCTGGATCAAGACTGAGCTTTAAATGTTTTAAGCCCACTAAGTAATTAGAAGTTAAAAAAAAAAAACAGTATAAGGCCAGTTTAAATTGTCTCTAACAAATAGAGTATGTAGACGTCAGGGCAAACTTCGATCTAGACGTACATAATTAACGAGTGGAACTAGGACAATCATCTTACGAGGTAAGTACAATTTCACCTATGGCATGGATGGTTAAAAATGTTTCATGTTTACAGTATGATATGTTTGAATTAATTTTATGTATTAACTTGCCTTTATAATATTATTGTATGGCCTATGTATAATATATGCTAATAAAGATACTTTTCCTATGCTATAAAAAAAATGATGTATGCTTACTTTGCAATGTTATCATACTTCAACATACTTTAATAAAGGAAATGCTATGATAGTTAAATATAAGTTTGGGTTCATTGAAACATACCCACTAATATTAAGAAAAGACTAAATAAGATAAAGAATTTAAAGGTGTCGCACCAACCTCCAATAGGTGAGGATATCCGAGGGAAAATAAGACCGACCTCCCCTAAGCAAGGATTCCCGAGGAAAAGTATGTTAAGATTATGACCGTAGGTATTTTCAGTTGGGTCGCTCCCTTGATTCCCCATTCGGTAGTGCACTCTCAGTATGTCCACCCGGGTCCATAAGAAAGATAAAAGACTTTACAATCAAGAATGAGATAAAATCATGATATAATATCTTATAATAAAGTGTAAAGTAATGATTTCATAAAACAGCATAACTGGACTTTCAAAAAAAAAAATAGAATTGTTCGTTCATAAGAAAAAATATTTTGTGAGAATTACATTGTACTTATTGAGCAAAAACTCACATTTTATGAATATCCATGCTATAGGTACCAAAGAAAAGAAATCTTTGATTTGATTGATGGGTTAGCTAGAATTGAAACAGGGATGAATGCGAGGCATGGATAATGGAATACCGTCATTAAAAATTACTTCCGCATATATTTTTATTATAAGACAAATGATTTCAATTATGTAAGCTTAATGTTATTTGAAAACGTACTTATAACTTGGCATTTTATTTCGTAATGCATGATTTAATCAAATTGAACTTGAAAATGTATTTCGATTTAATAGAAGTTAAACAAATATTTTTTTAGATCTAAAAGAGAAAATGTTTTGATTTAAATAAATGCAAAACATAAGGAGTCATGTCAAAAAGGCATAAACTGTCTAAGAAGAGCTTGAGACTTACGTGGTTCGTATGTGACCCCCCTCCTCACCTGGGAGCCTTTTATAGTTGCGCATTATTTAAATCACCATAATAAAAAGTTTATAATCAAATTTAAATAAAGGGTACTTAATTATTGAGAAGCATTTACTTATTTTCAAAATTTAAGTAAATTGTTAGTTATGAATATAAATATCTTAAAAAGAAATAAAAACATAAAAAAAATTTGTCATGAATTTTCAGCATCTAAATTTTTTTTAAGCTAAGAAGATAAGTAGTTAACAATCAGAAAAATTCTGGTCGTTACAGATTATAACTATAGGTGTTTTTTCAGTTGAGTCGCTCCCTTGGTTCCCCATTTAATAATGCGCACTCGGTATGTACACTAGGGCTCATAAGAAAGATAAAAGACTTTGTGATCAAGAATGAGATAAAATTATGATACAATATATTATAATAAAGTATAAAGTAATAATTTCATAAAACAACATAACCGGACTTTCATAATAGATTGTTTGTTTTTAAGTAAAATATTTTGTGAGAATTAAATTGTACTTACTGAGCAAAAACTCACATTTTATGAGTATCCATGCTATAGGTACTAAAGGAAAGAAATCTCTAATTTGATTGATGGGTTAGCTGGAATCGAGGTAGGGATGAATGCGAGACATGGGCAATAGAATACCGCTATTAAAATTACTTCCGCATATGTTCTTATTATGAGACAAATGATTTCAATTATATAAGCTTGATGTTATTTGAAAATGTACTTATAACTTGGCATTTTATTTCGCAATGCATTCTTTTATTAAATTGAACTTGAAATTGTATTTTGATTGAATAGAATTTAAACAAATATTTTTCAAAAGATCTAAAAGAGAAAATATTTTGATTTAAATAAATGCAAAACACAAGAAGTTCTGTCAAAAAGACCTAAACTGTCTATGGAGAGCTTGGAACTTAAATGGTCTGTATATGAACCCCCTCCTCACCTGGGAGCCCTTTATGGTTGCGTATTATTTAAATCACCTTAATAAAAAATTTACAATCAAATTTAAATAAAGGATACTTAACTATTAAGAAGTATTTTAGTTGTTTTTAAAATTTAAGTAAATAGTTAGTTATGAATATAAATCTCTTAAAAAGAAATAAAAGCATAAAAAAAAATTTGTCATGAATTTTCAGTATCTAAATTTCTCTTTTTAAATAAGTAAGCTAAGATGGAAAGTAGTTAACGATCTGAAAAATTGGGTCTACTATACATGTGGAAGTACCCCCAATGTAATGCTATATTAGTAGAGTGAAATTATTATATTACCCCTCTAGTATATATTTACTTTTGAATTGCTATATTTCATCTAATGGATAATAGTTGACTACGGTATTTATATCTGCTTATACCAACATAGTCAAATTCACTTAGGGAATATCGGGGCCCTAGTGTATATCCAAGTACTTAAAAAAACTCAAAGTAATATTACATGCATGGAATCTATCATGAAAAAATGTTATACATATTTTACATACCTTATCTTCCAAGATACCAAAGTCCTAACCATAAATCAGAACCAGTCCTTTAGTAACTCAAAAAGACAAAACACATGAAAGTAAGTTCATTAATCACTAAGATTAAGGTTTTCTATAATAGTGTTAGATTAGTAAAATTAAAAATTTGAGTTACGACACTTGACCTCAAATTCTAATTTACTTAGTCTTGTTCGATGCTATTATAATTTTCTTATAATACACAAGTGTTTCTATTCGAAGATTCACTTTGATAATTGAAAACTTCATTAATCACATAGACAACACTACATTCTATGGTATAGTAAAGTATTCTATCTTCAATATATAGAATACAAACAATTTAATTTAGACATAATGAAACAAAAAAATATAATATCTCCCACATATGAACTCATCATATGAATAATTTTTTATTACTCATTACATGTCTCGGAATATTTTAGATATGTTTGCATAAGATAAACATAGACATTATATGTATAATAATGGGATATAAATGAAATAGAAATTCATAACATAAAATATATTAATAACAAATAGATAACAAATAATTCGATAAACATTGTTTATAATGTCATAACAATAAAGTGCTTCATAGGATATTATTCTAACAGTAGTACTATGGCTTACTCTTGTAATGACTCTATCATTGGTTTCTTCTTCTACTACTAGATATGTCTTCCAAACCAGTAACCCTAATTATATCAATACAAAGAAGAAACTTTGTCTTGTCAATTTCATTCTTCTTTAGGTCATTATAGAATTTGACAAGACGGTCATTTGTAATCTTTACAAGCAAAATTCCCAATTCATAACTATAGTTAGCCTCTAATGTGTAAGTTTTGGATTTCAATTCAACTGTCTCGTACAATATCTCCAAACTCACATATGATGAGTTAATAGGAACTAATACACTCATGTTTTGACAATTAGTGTAAGCATAATTTTCATCCGATACACTATTATACTTTACAAAAATTTTAATATTTATCATCCCTGTAAAAAATTTAAGTTCGAAAAAATAATCAGCCAAAATTATCGCAAACGAGACTATAATGTTACATATAGAGAACACTTAACCCATTAAAATCAAGTCCAGCTTATAAGGTCAAGCTAGATAGAGGGAAGACAACAAGAGAGAGAGAGAGAGAGAGAGAAGAGAGAGAGAAACAAAAAAAAAAAAAAAGGAAGAAAGAAGAAAGGAAGAAGAAACAATTAAGCTACAAACATAGTTTCAACACAGAGATAGAGAGAGAACACAACAACCATAGACGAGAGAAAGAGAGAGAGACAAATAACGAGAAATAAAAAGGAAAGAAAAGAAAGAAGAAAGAAAGAAAAATGGGGGAAAGAATGTACTTAATGCTTCCATTAACCTGAGTCTTTTCAGCAAAAGACAAAATTAGAATGAAATATATTCTCTCTCCACCATGTCTAACAAAGCCCAACTTTTGGTCCTTACTACATCCATATAATATGCAATCCTAAAAATGTTCAAATCATCAGTGTCCTTTTCTCTTTTAAGTTTTTGGTACCTGGGACTAGAATTTAGTAAGAAGCCCTAGTCTTTATTCATTCATGTCATCAACAACACAAATGGCAGTAGCTCTCCAACTAAACTGATTTTTTTTCCTTTAGTTTCAAGGGTACTAGTTGGATAAAGGAGCACATTTTTTACGTACTCTGACACACAGAGAAATAAAAAAATATGACAGAAATATATGCTGGCTTCTAACAAAACTCTAAAGTTGCTTTAACTTTGGGCAAAACTTTTCATTCAACCAAGAAGTTCAGCGACAAGACGTTGTTTTTACATTTCTCCAAGTGTCTATGGCTTTAGTGAAGAGTCGTCTTTGAATGATCTTTTTGTGTATATTACATAAAAGAACAATATTTTTTTCTGGAATTTTTCTAACATGGCCTGCAAAATGCAACACTACTCATAAGATCAGATAAAACTTTGAAAAGTTACAGCATTTTTAAAATAATCAAACTCACATCTGAATGTTACTTAGATTTCCATTAATCTAAACAACAATTTACGGATATGTGTAAATAAATCAAGAAGCACCCTTAGATGTAATGAGAAAAAAAATACTAGTTGTTATGCGTCTAAAAAAAATTAAAAATTCAGTTCATTTCAATCTATATATGAAATTCAAAAATATATATATTTTTTATCATATACAGGATCACCAAAGTAATTTATAATCAATGTAGACGTTTCAACGTATCAAGTTATCTATTTGGCACCAGTTAGAGAAGCTAAAAATTTAGTATAGGAAAATTGGGTGGAATGGAACAATTTGAAAGTGAGTTTTGACGAAAGACCTAAGTTTATAATTTTTAGTAAAATAATCTTTTTATGTTGTCGAGTATAATATTGAGTATAATCAAGTATGTAGTTGAGTCTAGTTAAGTATTGAGGATAAAAATTATTTCACAAATAAAATTAAAAGTATAGATTTTCTTTTTATAAATATGTGTTATAAAAGATGCGCTCTTGCCAATTGATGTTAAGTAAAGATTCAACTTTATGAGATGTTTTGGAATAAACGACTTACAACAAAATTTATTCTTTCATTTAGTACTACATATAAAAATAATAAGGATCCAATAACACTTTGAAAAGTTAGATCAATTTTAAAGTAATCAAAATAAACATTATCCTTCAATTCAATACTACTTAGAGGATCACGTAGATCAAACCTCTTACAGAAAAATGATAGTCTCTCTACTTGCATCTCCTCCTATATTAAAAAACACCATCATAACCCTACTTGGAGGCCTTAGATGAGAGAGATGGGGTCTTCCCTTCTATTTTCCTGCCTTCCTATCCTCACTCTCTTCTTCCTTCTTTTTACTTTTTTTTCTTTTCTTTTTCACTTTTAATAAGTTCAAATCTAGATCTAATTTGTGGTACTACCTTTTGTGTAGAATTTAATCCGGTCTAAATTTTAAATTTGAGATTTTTTCTCAGATTTAGATCTTTTTAGTAGTCGGTTGTTGTTTTTTGTTCTTTTTCACGGACATGGATCTCTATTGGTGCTGACTTCATATAGCTATCTTACTCAGAATACAACCAAGAACAAGGGTTGAAGGTAATAGATTACTAGTAGTCCTTGTTATATCTTTCTTTTGAAAAATTAAGATAATCCATATATCTATTCTTAATTGTGTCTGTGATCCATATTTCGTCTCTTTTCTTTGAGGAGTTTGAAATTATAATTCTTATGCTTAGATTATAGTTTAAAACTTTTTGCTTCGATTAATCTTATTTCCTGGAAGAGCCAGTTTATATTAAAAAAATACTACTTATAGGATCTACTAAAATTTTGAAAAGTCAGAATATTTTCGAATTAAGAAGCATCGTTAGATGTTATGAAATAAATAAGTTGTTATACTTCAAAAAAAAAATTACATACTCATTTAATTTCAATGTATATATGAACATAAAAAAATATTTTTTATCGTATAAAGGGTCACCAAGGTAATTTATAATCAATATAGACCTTTCCATGTATCCAAATATCTGTTTTGTACAAGTTAGAGAAGCTAGAAATCTAGTTTAAACAAATTAGGAGGAATACTTTGAAAGTGAGTTTTGAAAAAAGGTGTAAGTTTAAAACTTTTTACAAAATAGTCTTTTAACATTATTGAGTACAGTATTGAGTATTATCGAATGTGTAGTTTATTATAATCTAATATTATCGAGAAAGACTATTTCGCAAATAAACTAAATATATAAACTATTTTGCAAATATCTGTTTTAGTAGAGGCTATTTTGCCATTTGATATTAACGTAAAGACAACTTTTTGAGATATTTTGGGATAAATGACTTACAATAAAATTCATTCTTTAATTCAATACTCATTATAAAATAAATAAGGATCGATCCAATAAAATTTTGAAAAGTTAGAACAGTTTTAAAGTAATCAAAATAAAAATTATTCTTTATTCAATTCTACTTATAGGTTCCAATAAAACTTTGAAAATGTAGAACATCTTTAAAGTAATCGAATTCACACCTACTTTCAATAGTCTAATTAATAATTTACGCTTATATATGAGTATAGTTTGGTGAAAATTTATATTAAACTAATCTGTCCTCAATTAAATATTAGATGTACCTCTATATATATATATATATATATATATACTTATATATGTTTCGGAGGAACGACGAGATAAATTTCAATCCCACCAATTTGCGATCCTTACAAGCTATGTGCAAGCTTAGAATGACTGCGTGCCATAACTCAAAATCTAAGGTCGTAATTTTTGATAATTTTATGTATAAATTAATATAAATAAAAAATTTTACAAAATTTGGAGGAAAACAAAATATTTGAAATTTTCATTTTAACCTTTGAATCATCATAAATTTTATATAAAATGAAGCTTATCTTTAATATAATTTATTAAAAAAGATATGCCAATTAAGATTCAATAGACAAAATTAAATTGTATAAAAATTTGGCTTAATAAAACTTTTGTGTTGATTGATTGCATTTTCATAAATCTTGAGTCGAAAAATCCAAAAATCGATTTACAAAGTTTATCAAAATCCCAAGTAGTTAAAACTTTGAAAATATATTCTTTGGCAACTATAGTGTCCAATTTATCCACCAAATTCTCATATAATAGTAATAACATCCTCATACAATCACTTAGCATGAGCAAGAAATTTGACTAAATAGATAGGCATGGAGAAAAATAAAACAAGGTATAAGGACCGATCAAATGGAGATAGAATGACAAGTGTAAGCGAAATGACTCGCCTAGCTAACGAGATAACCGACTCAAATAAACAACCACCTGAAAGAGAGGAAAAATAGAAAGGGTGAGCACGAAAGCTCAGTAGGTAAGTTATTATCTCATGTAAAAATCTTTTTAGCGATGGAAAGCCCCTTGCATGGTTAATTTAACCCAAAATATTTTTGCAAAAACATATGTGCGTATAAACATAAAAATATTCAAAATTGATAATTTGTATACACATATATATAGATGTATAGAAAACATGATATATGAAAATCAATCAATCTACAAATACATGACACAAATCCACCTATACTCATGAGTTTACCACCTCTCATCAATGGAAAACAGGATGTTAGCACTACGTATGCCATATAGCCTGCCTAACACCTCGCCCATAACCAGAGGGGACATTCGTGTATCACCTACCAAATCTAGAGGGGCAATTGCATTGCCTACGCCTACTAAATAGGGAGGTAATCAGAAGAAATACCCCACACAGGTTCACGGACTCTGCACTGTCGGTGAGGCCGTAATGCCACAGGGTAAAAACTCCATGATGCTAACTTGGGACTCATGTGTGACCCTATAACACATGTACTCTGAACTGATGTGTAAAATTAACCACATAGTAATTTAAATTTAAATGATGCTCCGGTTTTTAGTAAAATAGTTAATTAAATTTTATAAAAAACATGACAGCATAGCGGCCTTATTTTAACATATCCAAAAATAACTTGCACCCAGAAAAGTCCCAGAGCAATCCAATACATGAATCATACTATTCAATTCCATCACAAATATTTGAAAGCTCTAAAATCATGTTTATTCTGATATGATGCAGAAAATAAGTTTTATTCAAAAATAATGTAAAATAGAGGTAACTGAATCCCTACCTTACTAGAATAGTGATACCACACTATTAGATGCTTAAGGTGCCGATTGGACGGAGCTTCACTTGGGAAAAACCAACTTCTCAATGAAGCTTCAAATCAATGAGGGGACCTCTCCATTGAATTCTTAATGTATAAAATAGCTAAGTTAGATATATAACTCAACTAATTCGAGTTCAGGCCGACACTAGACCAGTGACATACAAAACGAGACAAAATCTGTGCTGTAAGATATCAATTTTCATGTCGGTCACAAAATATAGTCAATATATATATATATATATATATCAAACTTCTCCATTTTCTGAGTACACTCCAAAAATGATACCAAAAATGAAATCTAACGGTCGGATCAAAAACTAAAATTCAAAACTCAAAATACTCAAAAATGGTAATTTTCAAACCAAGCAAAATGGGATCATAAAATATACACCTTCAGGTTTCTCTCGACAATACAAATCCAATGAACCCAAAAACAAGACCTGAAATGGCCGAAAATCAAACATTCCTATGGTCAAAAATGGCATTTTCTGGCAACTTCGGCACTCTGATGGCTCAGGACTGGTGGCGCAAGCATCGCGGAGCTACGCTGGAGGTTCGCCAGTGGTTGGGCTGGCTGGATGACTGTCAGAGGCGATTTCAGTTGTTTTTCATTCCTTCGACGGCTGTGAAAAGAAGAGAGAACAGAGGGAGGTCGAGAGAGATGAGAGAGAGAGAGGGTAATATGCATATATGTAAATAAAAATCTGGTCAAATGACTATATTATCCTTAAAAAACTGGGTTATTACATTACAAGTTACAGAGATTTCTCAATCGTCATAATAATAGAATCCTTGATCTTTGCTTGTTCAGGTTTGTTAATTCTTGTAAAAAAAATTTTAAAAAAAAAGAATTATAATTCTCCTATAAGAGTTAGGAGCAAGTTTAAGTAAAAATTAATTAGTGTCAAATTTTTATTAATTTTAGAATGTTTTTACATGATTAAAGGCTTTTTTCTTTGATTTATTTTCCTTTTTTCACTCCTAATTAATCTTTACGTGATTAAAAGGTTTCTTCTTCTTTAATTTTTGGTTGCCTCTTTTTTTAATTTTTTACATTACTATTTTCCATCTTTCCGCTTCAAATCATGCTACTCATGAAAATATGTAATCTAGAAGTTAAAATTTTAATCCTAAAACTGCTTTCAAAATGTGTTGGATTATATATTCCAAATACTTTTGGAATCTTTCATTTTACTAAGGATACTTTTAAAGTAGTGGATTGCAAACATATCAGGATGAATTAATATTAATTTCTGTTATATTTCTTGCATTACTACGAAGAATGTTAGTAGATTATGAATTAATTAGTAGGAGTTATGTATTCATATACGTATTTCAAAATGTATCACATGTACGTGTCTATATATGTTAGTTAAGCTTGTTCTTTTATCTTTAGGTGAACTTTTACCCATTGACATATGATAATTCTTAGAGATATAGATGAACCTTATTACATTTTACAACATAAGCAAGAATTTTTCACGGATGCTTATACGATGATATTATTTATGTTTAAAATATATCATCTGTTTAAAATATATACATAATTCTAATTTATGTAAAAGAACTCATTGCTCCTATATATTATTGTTACGATAAATCCATATACTACAGATACCTCAATTAATTCTCAGCAAGTAACTTTATTATTTAATGCAAGGACCACTTTCATAACCTAGTTATAAAATTAAAAGGAATTGAAGTATCAACTTTATAGGCATATGTTGTGTCTCTTAGATAGTATTAACTATTTGCTTATACATAATTCTAGTTGTTGAGGTTTCTTTTCTCTTTTTTTTTTTTCAAGCGCAGGTTTAGCGTATGAGTTGGTAGCTCGTCTCCCTGGGACGTGTGAAACTCATGCAGAATGTGTTGTAAAATGTAAATTAAGATTCCATTCGATATATAAAAAAGCTAAATGTAACACTACCATACTTAACTCAAGGTTTATATGTCACGACCCAAACCCCGAGTCAGTGGCAGAAAAAGAATTTCACAAATAGAAATTCATAATTTATTTTAGAAAATAAATGAATCTGCAATTCTTCAAAAAAAGACAATTAGTTTACAAAAATAGTTCAAATTATAAATTCCTACAGTTTATGATCACCATTAGACATAAACTGTTAATAATAGTAATAAAATATAAATATGCATCGCATCGTCATCACCAGTGGGCATCATAGATAACACAAGCTAAATCCAAAGTATGAGCATTAAATATTATTACAAATCCAAGGTGAGTATCTAAGTAATTACCAACCACAAAATTAGGATAAACTTTTTCTTGGATTACTCTGCCCTGGAGTTACCTAAGTCGCACTGTAAATTACCTGAGAAAGGAAAGAAAGGGGGTGAGCATTCATATGCTCAGTAAGAATTTCAATTACCCTTTTTAGTATGAATGCAACTTTTCAAACCTGCATGGTTAGCACCTTTCCAAAATCCATTTATAAAATAAGTTTGCAAAGAAATCAAAATCATAAGTAATCATGTTTATTATTATACATATCATAAATCAACCAAGTATAAGTATATACATGAGCTCTCATCCTCCTATCACAGTCCTGTAATACCTCTACAACAGAGGTACCTAGCAGCCTGACACTACCTAGAGGTGTATCAGCAAATCCTGCGTAGGGGCCTAGGTCTCTCACCTAGCGCTGCAGTAACTCGTCACCGATTTAAATACCATGATACTAAAATGGAACTCAAGTACGTGATCCTATGGTAGGTATAATATATCATAGAGTATGTAATAACCATGCATCAAGTATTCTAAGAAATCATGCTTTAATACTCATTTGGTATTATTTTGGGATTTACAGAAAATCGGGCAGCATAACGGCTGTATTTTTCCAAAACCAAAATTTTAAACCTACATAAAAATCATAACAACTAATTCCAAAACAATCCAATATATCTCAACAGTTCACAAATTTATCAAATATCCAATCAAACCATTAAATTCTATGAAAATAGACATTTTCAAGAAATAGGTCATAATCCATATTTTAAATCAAAATAAGTATAAAACTTGGTATTTGAACCTCTACCTCACTAGAATAGTAATATCAAACCAATGGGTCCTAAATGTGTCGTTGAACAATCACTCAGAGGGTCGGGAACCAATTCCAGGCCTTCGATCCTTCACTTATGAAAAATTAACTCCTCAACAGAGCTTCGAATCAATAAACAAACCTTTTTACCGAACTCCTAGCATCCAAAATACTAGATTAGACATATGATTTGACTAGTTCGGGTCCAGGCTGATACCCGACCGGTGTCATGCAAAACGAGATAAAATCTAAGTCGTTAGACATGGTTTTTCGTGTCGATCACTAAATATAGTAAATATATATATCAAACTTCACAATTTTTCTAGTATATTCCAAAAATGACAACAAAAACGAAATCTAACGGTCGGATCAAAAGTCAAACCCGAGCTCAAAAATACACAAAAAGAGCAATTTTTAATCAGGGTAAAATGGGATCGTGTAATATATACCTGGAGAAAGCCCATAATGATAGGATTTGAATGCCACCGGTTTCGTGACTTTTCGTCGCTGGAATCCTCGCCAGCAAGCGACGGAATCTGCGGCAGAGCTTCTCTCCTCCTCGGCAATGCGACGGTCCGGTAGGCTCGGAGCTTTAGCAATCAACTCGACTGGGCAGCGCGCGTTATTTGGGCTTGGTGGCGGGGCATGACGAGGGCTGGCGGTGGCTGGTTCCCTTGCTATCTACTCGGCCGTGCGACGAGAGAGAGAGAGAGAAGAGCGGGTGAGAGAGAATGAGATCAGAGGAGAGAGAGTGAAAAAATATCTTTTTTTTTTTTAATTTTGGTCAAAAGACCCTTTTACCATTAATAAAAATGAGATTTTACATTCTCCCCTTTTTACAAGAATTTCGTCCCGAAATTCAAAATACAAGACATAAATCAAAGTACAACCTCAAGTTGAAAGTTAAACAAATAAGGATACTTTTCATACATCTCAGTCTCAAGTTCCCAAGTTGCTTCTTCTTCTTTGTGGTATTCCCAAAGAATCTTGACAAGCAGTATCTCTCTATTACAAAGTACCTTGAGCTCTCTCCCCAGTATTCGAACTGGTTGCTCTTCATAAGTCACATTCTCTTGGATAGGTATTTCTATATACTGGACAATGTGCGACGGGTCAGTTATGTACTTCTTGAGTATTGAAAAATGGAATACATTGTGTACTCAACCCAACTGTGGTGGTAGATCCAGACGATAAGCAACAGGCCCAATTATTTCAGTAATTTCGAATGGTCCAATGTACCTTGGAGCTAACTTCCCTTTAACTCCAAATCTTATGACTCCACGCATTGGCATAACCTTCAAGAATACCCTATCACCAATGTCAAACTCTACCTCGCATCTTGAGGTGTTAACATAGTTTTTCTGGCGACTTTGAACAATCTTGAGTCTCTCTTTGATCTTGTTAACCTTCTTGGTAGTCTCTTATACTAGCTCAGGCCCAAGAGTAACACACTCTTCTGTATCAGTCCAACACAAGGGTGATTTGCAAGGTCTCCCATATAGTACCTCATATGGAGCCATACCAAGACTAGTTTAGTAGCTGTTGTTATAAGTAAACTCCACTAATGATAAGTGATCATCCCAACTTCCAGCAAAATCTAGTATACATGAATGGAGCATGTCCTCTAGGATCTGTATAGTCCTCTTAGAATGGCCATCTGTCTGAGGATGATGAGCTGTACTAAGATTTAGTTCTATTCCCAAAGCTCTCTACAAAGCTCTCCAGAACTTTGATGTAAATATTGGATCTCTGTTAAAAACTATGCTTGATGGTACCCCATGTAAGCGAACAATATTATCCATATAAAGACGACTAAGTCATGTGAGTGAAAAGTCAATCCTGATCGGTATGAAGTGTGTAGTCTTTGTCATCCGATCAACTATCACCCAAACAATATCATTCTTTCTTTGAGTCTTTGGCAGTCCTGTTACAAAATCCATGGTGATTTTATCCCATTTCTATTCCGGAATAGGTAAAGGCTGAAGAAGTCTAGCTGGTCTCTGATGTTCTACCTTGACTTGCTGACAAGTCATACAGCTACAAAAGTAGCTACCTCTCGTTTCATGCCTTTCCATCAGTACTGCCTCTTCAGATGATGGTACATCTTAATACTACCAGGATGTTCTGCGAACTTAGACTTGTGACCTTCAGTTAGAATAGTTTCTCTAAAATAAGAGTTATTGGCTACAACTAACCTTCTATTGAAAAGCACAAACCCTTCTTTATTGGTACTCAAACCATCTAACTACTCACCATTTTGAAATTGGTTCCAGACCACTCTCAATTCTTGATCTTGCCATTGACTTTGCTGTGCTATCTAGAGGAGTGATGGTGTAGCCACAATGTTACTGATACAAGCAGTCATCTCATTTTCAGTATATTCCAAGTTGTAGTCACCAATGGTAATTGAATTCTTCCAATCTTCTAGTATCAATGAAGCAAACACGCTATGAGACTTTCTACTCAAAGCATCCGCTACAACATTAGCCTTTCCAGGATGATACTGAAGTTCGAAGTCATAGTCCTCCATATACTCAACCCATCTTCTCTGTCTTAAGTTCAAGTCTCGTTGAGTGAATAGATACTTTAAACTCTTATAGTCAGAATAAATCTCAAACTTCACACAATATAGATAGCATCTCTATATCTTAAGAGCAAAGATCACAGCTGCTAATTCTAGATCATGAGTAGGGTAGTTCTTCTCATGTGGCTTCAACTGACGAGAAGCATAATCTACTACCTTTCCATTTTGCATTAAGACACATCCCATTCTTGAACCAGAAGCATCGGTATATACCATATAAGGTTTATTACTATTAGGAATAGTAAGAACAGGTGTAGTTGATAATCTCCTCTTCAATTCCATGAAAGCTACTTCACAATCATCATCCCATACAAACTTGACATTCTTCTTCGTCAACTTTGTCAAAGGCATTGTAATTCTCGAGAAATTCTTAACAAAGCGGCGGTAATAACCCACTAGACCAAGAAAGCTTCTTATCTCAGTTACATTCTTTAGTCTTTCCCATCTTAGAACAGATTCTACCTTGGAAGGGTCAACAGAAATTCCTTCATGAGATATAACATGCCCTAAGAATTTCACTTCTGTCATCCAGAAGTCATACTTGGATCTCTTGGCATAAAGTTGGTGATCTTTCAAGGTCTAAAGCATAATTCTCAAGTGCTTAGCATGTCCTTCTCGAGTTTTAGAATCGATCAAGATGTCATCGATGAAGACAACCACAAATCAATCTAAATATAGCCTGAAAATTCTGTTCATAAGGTCTATGAATGCTGCTGGAGCATTAGTCAAACCAAATGGCATAACTAGGAACTCAAAGTTACCGTAACGAGTCTTGAATGCAGTTTTCGGTATGTCTTCTTCCCTGATCTTCAACTGATGATAACCAGATCGAAGATCAATCTCGGAAAAGAATCTTGATCCACCTAGTTGATCAAACAATTCATCAATTCTTAGCAAGGGATATTTGTTCTTTACTGTTAGCTGATTCAATTTTTTGTAATCCACACAGAGGCAAAATGTTCCATCAGCTTTCTTGGCAAACAGAATAGAAGCACTCCATGGAGAAGTACTACTCCTAATGAATCTATTTGATAAAAGATTATCTAGCTGACTTCTCAACTCAGTCATTTCTGCTGGAGCCATGCGATAGGCTAGAATAGAAGCTGGCTGAGCCCTGGGAATCAAATCAATGCAGAATTAAATCTCCCTATCAGGTGGTAGCCCCAATAATTCCTCGGGAAAAATATCTAGAAACTCGCTAACCACTGACATCCAAGGGTACTGATCGGTTGTTCCCATCTCACCATCGATGGCAAATAAATTCACATAGCACTCTAGCTTCTTCCTTCCACCTATGCATGCTTTCAGAATAGGACTTGGTTTCAAAGGATTCAAGTGAGCTTGGTAAACAACAGGATGCCCATCCTTTGGAAAGAGAGTCACTCTCTTGTTGAAACAGTCAACAGTCGCTTGATACTTGGATAGCCAATCCATCCCGAGAATCACATTAAAACTAAATCTGCTAGTAGCTTCCTATCATCAATCACCAAGACAACCATGACAGATAGTAGAAACATCGGTAACTCCACCTATAGGTATTCCCAAAGTCAATACATGGTCCAACATAGAACATTCCAATCCTAACATTTGAGCAAACAACATGGAGATGAAAGAATGGGAAGCACCAGTATCAAATAAGACATGAGCCCAAGAATGAGAAATAAAAATCATACCATCAACAACACCTCTGTCAGTGTGGTCCTGAGTCTTATCTATCTCTCTAACCACCTAGGCTTGACCAGAAGCTTTTCCTTTTCTTTTGTTTCCTCTTCCTTGACCAGGGTGGCTGCTACTAGTTCCTGAACCAGTACCGGCATATCCACGCCCTCCTTGGTTTTCAGAACTTTGTTGACTCTAGAAATTCTGAGTATAGCCTTGGTTATAGCCTGAACCTTATGGCCTATACTAATGCTGGTACTGAAAACCATAAAGCTGCTGATAAGGAGTGGAAGTGAATACCTGAGACTGGGTATGAGATTGCACTGACCTTGTCTGACTGCTCTAAAAAGGAATTGAGGCACTCTGACTTCCCTGTGATCCTCCTTGAGACAATGGAGATCCCTGTTAACGATAGGGGCAAGCTTTCTTCTGGTGGCCTTGCTATCCACAATTAAAGCATCCACAAGGTCTATAGCGACTTTTCCCTGAAGAGTCATTACTATTACTACTCCCACTATTTTGAGAGTTTTTCCATTGCCATTGCCCTTGGCTCTTCTTGTTCCTTTTCCTCTCATTGCCCTTGTTTCTTGAACGATATCTCATTGCTGACCGATCATTAAGAAAATCCTCAGCTTTTTGGGCTACAGTAACTAAGTCAACCAGATTGCTGAAAGGTTAGGTCACAACCTTCTCTAAGATGGCTGGTCTCAAAGCCTCCATGAACTTGACAATATGGAGGGTAGGGTCCGTCCCGGGTGCATAAGCATATTGTGCCAACTCCATAAACTGCACATAATACTCATTCACTATCATATCTCCCTGCTTGAGCTGTTCATACTCTCTAATCATAGCAGCTCTATGACTAGCATTAGCATAATGACTCCTAAATAATCTCTCAAAGGATTCCCAAGTCATGTCAGTCATGTCTTGGGTTAACTTAACTGTCTCCCACTAATTAATAGCTCCATCAGTCAGCTTATAAGTGAAAAATATTACTTGGAACTCTACTGGCAACCCAATAGTTTTGAAGCTCCTCTTAACATCTCTAAGCTATCTCTCAGCTGAGATGGAATCAGGTCTCCCATCAAATAATGATGGATTGAGCTTCATGAAGTCCTTGAAGAAACTAGCCTGACGGGCCTCAGGGTTTCGTTCCATCCTAAGACCTGATAATGCTTGTAAAGCATTATATAAGTCGGCCAGAGTGTCAGGGGCTTGCTGTTGTGGTGGAGGTGTTTCAGCCCTAGGCTCTTGCCTCGGTATTATTCTCCTCGGAAGCATTATAGTTCTGTATTCATATGCCAAAGTGTTAGCGAGATAGTGATGTAATTACTTTTGAAATAGAAGTCACAATCTAGTCTAATGGTGTCACATCTGAGGTAATTAAACCTCTGCTCTAATACCAAAATCTTTCTGTCACGACCCAAACCCCGGGCCAGTGGTAGAAAAGGAATTTCATACGTGGAATTTATAATTTTTTTTAGAAAATAAATGAAACTGTAATTCTTCAAAAAATGATGACAACTAGTTTACAAAAATAGTTCAAATTATAAATTCCCACAGTTTATGATCACCGTTAGACATAAACTATTAATAATAGTAATAAAACATATATATGCATCACATCGTCATTACCAGTGGGATTCATAGATAATACAGGCTAAATCCAAAGTATGAGTCTTAAATATTATTACAAATTCAAGGTGAGTATCTAAGTAATTACCAACCATAAAATTAGGATAAACTACTTCTTAGATTACTCTACTCTAGAGTTACCTAAGTCGCACTGTAAATTACCTAAGACATTTAACATCTAACTCCTTGTTAGTAAGTACTGTCCCAATCAGAAATCCAAAACTGTGACTTTTAATAATTTTAGGTGAAAGAATAATTAAATATTAGTTTTATAAATTTAGGGGGAATCAAGTATTAAATAGTTTCATTTTGTCCCTCACATCATTATAAATTCTACAACCATTAAAACTGAAAAATAACCATTAAAGTTTAAGAAAGTTTGTGATAATTCATTTGGAAACTCATAAATAATTCATGGATTTTATTAATTGAGTTCAATTGAAAACTTTAGTCCAAAGTCCAAAATAATTTTCATTAAATCATTTGTACTTTTAAGTTCTCAATTAGCAACAATGTCATCTTCATGCATCCACTTAGTAGATCTATTAATCTTGGCTAAATAATTGAACAAAAAAAGAAAGTTAACAGAGTACGAACACCCACTAGGAATTAAGAGTAAATTGCATACATATGTTACACAAGTTGCCTATCCATCAAAACGACTAACTCATATAGTCAAACACCTGAAAGTAGGAGAATTAGGGGGGTGAATATTCACATATTCCATATTAATTTAATTACCTTTTGAATGATGTAATTTTTGCCACAACTTCATGTTTAATACCTTTTCTAAAATCTATTTATAAACCAAATTTATGAAATATTTGATATCCAGAATAATCACATATTCAAAACCAAAACTAGAAACATATAATTTTACACATCACATCAACCAAAATAAATGAGTGAATTCCCATCCTCCCATCATGGCCCTATAATACTCCTTTACAAAAAGTACCTAGTATTTTGGCATTACTCGGAGGTATGTCATTGAAAAACCTGTTCAAGGGCCTGGGTCTTTTACCTAGCATTTCAATAACTCATTAGTAATCTAAATTACCACGATACAATGATGGAACTCAAGTATAAGATCCTATAGTATGTATAATATACAATAGGATAGGTAATAACTATGCAAAATATTCACCAAATAATGCTTTAAAAATACCATTTGGCATTGTTATGGGATTTAGTCTAACATGGGTACTATAATGTTGTATTACTCCATAATCATAATTTATGATAGTTATACCAAGCTAATTAAACTCCTACCTCAATATGGTAGTTATACCAAGCTAACAACACTCAAACAGTTGTTTTAAGATCCTATAAGCTCACTTGAAAAAGTGATTTTTCTAAATATGCATCGAATTGAGAAACGGAGGTCATCACTGAATTCAAAGTACCCAAAAATACTAGATGAGATCTATAATTTGTCGAAAATAGGTCTTAAAGCGATACCTAGTTAGTGGCACACAAATTGGTACTATTTATGAGGCTCAGAATTTGTGTCACTTCGAAGCATATCGATATTTTATATCAAAACTCATTTCTCAACCTCTCTAAATCCAAATTCGAAGTCAAAATTCAGTTTCGAGATCTTGAGCCATAAACGAGCTTTAAATTTGAGAATTACAGAAATGTCTCTTTTTGGAATTAATTTGAAAAATGCCCACCTTTTCAAAAGCATTTAGAAAAATATCATCTGGTATGAATATTTACAAAAATACTAATTTTCTGAAAATATTTCAAAAAGTATCATTGTCATTGAACTATTTAGGGAAATATCACCTTCAAAAATATTTGAAACAAATATCAACTCTGCTAATTATTTGTAAAAATGTCTTTCTTGCATAAATATTTCAAAAAATATCACTTTTCTAATTTCAGCCCAAGGTCCAATCTCAATAGTAACAGATTTCAAACCAAGCACTACTTTGATTTGGAAAATACCACTTTTCTTTTCTGAATTATAAAAATATCAAATCAAAAATTAATACAGTTTCCGATATCATTTTAATGTCTAATAATAGTAATCATTCAAGATTTTAATCCCTCGTTCACCTTATATAATTATCTCGAATAAAACAATTACTAAGAGAGATAATTATAGAAATTTCACATTTTAACCATATTTGTAAAATGGCCAAAATTTTTGAAATCTTATCGGTGTTTGATGACGGTGACGACAAGACGAGTCCAACCATACTACCGATGTCACAAAAGGAGGTCCAGTGAAGCTCTAGTAGCTGAAAAACCTCTTTGTGACCAGAAACTTCAACATGGCCGATCTTTGTTTTCTGAAGACCAAATCCAGCGAGACATAATGTTAGGACTATTTCTAACACACAAAACACCACAAGTATATGACTCATAATACGTAATATAGAAGTAAGAGATTGTCGATTCCACGAGGAGTACTCGATTCAAAAATGCTAAGTACTAACCGAAACTAGTTTCTAATTTATCCCAACGAAAATGATTGATGGTTTTGTGCAAGAATCAAAATGTAAATAGCAATGTAAAAGGAAAGAAAAGAAACTAAAAACTAAGCAACTAATATAGTTCTTAGAGCAATAGTAAGGAACCTAGGGATACAATCTACCCTTTAACTCCTCCAACTAATTATTTTTCTCATAAAACAATTATCCATGTAGAATTGACAACCAAAAATCCTAAAGTATTCACAAAATCCTTTTCAAGACATAAGTGAAAATGTATAAACAAGATAATATGTAACTCCAAACATAAATTGATTAGACTCATTAAGTTTGGTCATTCTCACATAAGGTTGCACAAGTTACATAGGTATATTCCTATCTTATGCAAACTCACTCTATATTAGGTGAACTTATGTTGTTCAATCTACCAAACCTATATTCTCCTTCCCAAGTTCATATAGATTTCACACAACAATCAGTTCATTGGCCAAATAAATAGAGTCATTAAGCACAAGAAAGAACAATTAATTCATCAATGAGGAAAATAAAGCAATTAAGTTACATTCAAGGTTTGATTAAATCGCTAGAGAAAGAGTTTAGTTCATAATTATATCAAAATGAACACAATAGAGATGACAAAGCTTATATCGTTCATAGCAGAAAACTAAAGGAAGAAATAGAGGAAAGATAAAGGAAAACTCTTTGAAGTTTGTTCAATCCGCTGGTTTCTTGCTAAATCCCACTACTGCTTACTATTCCTCTTCCAAAACCTCTCTGAAAATTTCTCTAAAACTAGTTACTAAGGACTTTCCTACCGTCCTCTCTTCAGCTGAGCCAAAAAAAGGTTAAATAGTTGAGACAAAATCGGCCATGATCCAGGAATTTTGCAACATGTCAACACTTTATGGTGCTGCGGTCCTAAGACAGTCGAACAGGTGGTACTAAAGCGCTAGGCTATGGTGCTATATTACCCAAGGAACAGTGTTGTGGCACAATGGGCATGGTACTGTGGTGCCATACCATCAATGAATGCATGGTGCTGCAAGCACAGTGCAGTAGTGCCACACTGTTTATCCCGTGGCGTTGCGATGTCGTGGCACCAATTCTCTAGAACTTTCGGCATTGCGTTGCCATCTTGGCGCTGTAGCGCTCAGTTCTGTTCAGTTCTTTACATATTATTGGCACTGCTATATAGTGTTTAAATATTGCTCGTCCATCTTTGCTTGCAAATGATTGAGATTGCCTTGATTTGGCCTCGGTTTCACTTGAAAAGTCGAAATTCCCACTCAATAACTTCTCACCTGAATTATCCATCAAAAATAACAAAACACGCAAAAAGAGCTCAAAGATGAGCAATTCTTAAGCTCGAAAGGATAGTAAAGATAAGTTTAAAATACACTTATCACTTAGCAGCATGGCTTCATTGGAGGCTGAGGGAGATCGCATCGTTGGTCAGAGCGATAGTGTGTTGACTATATGGAAGAATAATTTTGGCTCTTTTGTTTTCTATCAGCGACATTTGTAGAGAAGAAGAAAGAGTTGGGGGGATTTAAAAATAATTTCTAGAGACTGTAAATTTTAATATAATATTCCACATATTTTGAATAAAATAATCCAAAAATTCTTATTTACCAAATTGCTATTGGGTCAAAAATTACCTTTTTACCCTAATATGAAACTGGATTTTACATCTTCCCCTCCTTAAAAGAATTTCATACTAAAATTCAAACGTAATAATTAGTACAAGTAAAATGAAGAAGAGTAAACTATCAGCTATAGAGTACAAAAGGATCGAATCAAACACTAATCAAATTAGGAGCGTGAAACATATACTTCACACTTAGTGTTAGAATCTCGTCAACATATCGATGTCACATAAGGCATGAGCTAAATTGGTACATAAAGTTATATAGAATCATAAAGTGACTAATCAATAGATACAAGGATATCAACACATGAGAATGATGTCCTTAAGTCAATACACAAAACAGGAGTGATAACGATAATTAAGACCAAGAGTTAATAATATAAGACTCTTATAACCTAATTACTGATTGTTAGGCACCAAACTAGAGTAGCAGACAATACTGTCCCTCTGATCATACTGGATTAATATCACATCGAGATAATCACATTTTTCTGTATCTAGAATCCGGTCCTAAATAATCACTGAGTTCAAAGACTTTAACAGGATCCTAAATAGAAATTAATACTCTTATGTTATACCATATAAGATAGATAAGTTCAAAGATTATAAACCATAATGAGGATATAATGACATAAGTCATTTACCATTCCTCATGATGAGTGAGAAGCAACCAAGTATATAAAACACTTCTAGTCAAGAATATGACTGGAATCACTAAGAATAGAAATCTCCAACAGAGGAGTACATAGTACACTGTAGTCCAAGTATATAAAATACAAGTATCCACATAACAAGTATTGTCGAAAGACTTTCCAAGTCTTTTATCCAAAGTAATATCATATAATAATTATTCATACCACATCTATATCGAGAAACTTTATAAGTTTCTCTATCCAATGTAAGATTATAACAATAATCCCAAATCATCAATCCCTTCCAAAAAATTTCTAAGTTTTTAGTACAAGGAGAAGGGGAAGTCATATAGAAATGACTCGATATCCAATATGTAAGTAAAACCAGTAACAATCTACAATACCATAGAATAAGATTTCTACAGAATAGGTCGTCTCTATAGCAACGCCTATCTCCCATCAAACCTTATTTCATTTAAAAATCGAAAGTAATTTTCGAAAATATTTTTGAAAACATGCAACACAGAAATCAGGAGCATATATGAATATTACACTAGTTCATAATAAGTTCTCGCCTTGGCCATATATAAACTAAACCTGAGCTCTGAGTATTCCATTTGAAAATATAATAAGAAGAGTTCAAGAACTCTCTATTTAAACCAATGAGTAAATGTTGATTGGAATGTGCAACTATATATTGTACTTACATACTCTCGTACAAGTGCACACAGTCACAAGTAATATAGATTTAGGAGTTAAGAGTATTAAACTGAAGTAGATTGATTACCAAGTTTAAGCTAAGTATCAAAACTGATCAATCCTAACTATATCCAAACAACCGAAATGTAGATTTTAAAGAAATAAAACAAAGGAAACCACACTATCATATAAAATAAATGTAAGCAAGCAATAAGAAAAATATCTAGGTTTACTGGGTCCCAATCATTCTTTAAACACACAATATCCTAATTCCTCCGTTACATTAATTAATCCCCTAGAGTTGTCAACCGAGAATTTGAATGTATTCATAAACTCCTTTCCAAGACATAAGTGAAAACACCTAGACAAGCTAATATGTTACTTCTAATATAAATTGACTAGATTCATTAAGTTTAATTATTCTCACATAAAAGTTGCACAAGTCACATAGTTATATTACTATCCTATACAGACTCACCTCACATTAGAGTGATCTTATGTTATTCTACCTACCTCTAAACCTAAATTCCCTTTCCTAAATTCATAAAGGTTTCACTCCACAATCTATTTATTGATCAATTGAATAGATGCAATAAGGATAAGGTAAAATAAATAACTCAATAATAGATTAGATTAATAAAATATAAGAGAAATAAGCAAACAAAAGAGACTAGGTTAATTCATATAGTAAAACTAGACAAAGAAATATTTAGTTTATAATATAAATTGTGAACAATAACCTTATAATCCAATAAATTCAAGAAATAAAAAATCAAATAGAGAAAAGTTAAAGAATTTTCTCTTGGAAAAGTATGAAGTTATTCAAAGAGGTTGTCAAGCTCCTCCTCCAAGCTTGGATCTTGCTCTCTTGAATCCTCTCTCTGGGATTTTCTCTTAGTTACACTACTCTCTAAATATGAAAAATGCAAAGAAAAATTCACAAGAAAATGAAGAAAAAATGGTATAAACAAAGGGCGGTATTGATGTTGTAGAGGAAATCAAGAAATGGAGGCTTAGAGCTTGTAATTATCTTCTTCTTCCTCTTCTACTTCTCCTTCCGTGGCTATCTTTTTCTCTTTCTCTCTATCCTAACATGTCTCTTTCAACTCTAAAGATAGAGTTTTAAAAAAATGGCTCGTGCAAACCTAAGGTAGGTTGAATTTGGACCTTTGGATCATCAAAAAATTAATCTTGGCCATCAATTATTGACTTACGACGTCGAAGGTGGCACTGCAGTACTAAAACTACCCGAAAGTTAGTGCTTGGGTGCCACTTTTGGCACTATGGCGCCACTTTTCTGCTAGTTTGGTGCCTCGACCTTCCAGGTATGCGACTTCTTCACTTGAGCTCTGATTTACCTCATTTTCATTGCATCACAATCATATCAAATTCAACCCCAATGGTATGAAAAAATTATTTGCAGCGTACAAATTCATCTCATTTTTTATAAAACACATTTGTTTCATTCTCCTATTAATATAAATAAACAAAACGTCAAAACAACAAGAAAAATACTTGAACCAACTTAATTCAAATAAGAACATAGCAAGACTTAAGGCATGCTAGCATTAGATAACTCTAATTTTATGGAATTAATAGTAACTGATCTCAAATATCATCAACTCATATAAATTTCAACCTACATCAGATCATAACAGGAGTGTCCAACAACTCTTTTAAAATCAAAACAAACAAAGTTCCTCGCTTGATATTGTAATGACCCAACTTTTTCTGACCATTAACTACTTACCTTCTTAGCTTAAAAAAAAATTTAGATGCTGAAAAATTCATGAATTTTTTTTTTTTTTTTACTTTTATTTCTTTTTAAGAGATTTATATTCACAACTAACGATTTACTTAAATTTTGAAAACAAGCAAATGCTTCTCAATGGCTAAGTCCCCTTTATTTAAATTTGATCATAAACTTTTTATTAAGGTGATTTAAATAGTGCGCAACTATAAAGGGATCCCAAGTGAGGAAGGGGGTCATATACGGACCACTTAAGCCCCAAGCTCTCCTTAGACAGTTTAGGTCTTTTTGACAGAACCCCTTATGTTTTGCATTTATTTAAATCAAAAAATTTTCTGTTTTATATCTAAAAAAAAAAAAGTCTGTTTAACTTCTATTAAATCGAAATACATTTTCAAGTTCAATTTAATTAAATCATGCATTACGAAATAAAATGCCAAGTTATAAGTACGTTTTCAAATAACATCAAGCTTACATAATTGAAAGCATTTGTCTCATAATAAAACACATGCGGAAGAAATTTAAATGGCGGTATTCCATTGCCCGTGCCTCGCATCATCCCCACCTCAATTCCAGCTAACCCATCAAATCAGAGGTTTCTTTCCTTTGGTACCTATAGCATGAATACTCATAAAGTGTGAGCTTTCGCTCAGTAAGTACAATGAAATTTTCACAAAATATTTTACTTAAGAACAAACAATTCTCTCTTTTTTTTTTTTGAAAGTTCAGTTATGCTGTTTTATGAAATCATTACTTTATGCTTTATTATAAGATATTATATCATGATTTTATCTCATTCTTGATCACAAAGTCTTTTATCTTTCTTATGGGTCCTGGTGTACGTATCGAGTATGCACTACCAAATGGGGAATTAGGGGAGCTACCCAACTGAAAACACCCACAGCCATAATCTTAACATACTTTTCCTCGGGAATTCCTCGCTTAGGGGAGGTCGGTCTTATCTTCCCTCGGATATCCTCACCTAGTGGAGGTTGGTACGACACCTTTAAATTCTGTATCTTATTTAGTGCCTTTTTTTTTTTTTAAATGAGTGTGTATGCTTCAATGAACCCAAACTTGTATTCAACTATCGTAGCATTTCCTTTATTAAAGTATGTTGAAGTATGATATCATTGTAAAGTAATCATACATCATTTTTTTTTATAGCATAGGAAAAGTATCTTTATAAGCATATATTATACATAGGTCATACAATAATAATATAAAGGCAAGTTAATACATGAAATTAATTCAAACATATCATACTATAAACATGAAACATTTTCAACCATCCATGCCATAGGTGAAATTGTACTTACCTCATAGTATGATTATCCTAGTTCTACTCATTAATTACGTACGTCTAGATCGAAGTTTGCCCTAACGTATATTTATACTCTATTTGTTAGAGAAAATTTAAGCAGGCCTTATACTTTTTTTTTATTATTATTTTTATTTTAATTTTTTTAATTATTATATATATATTTTTATTTTTATATCAAATTTCTAACCCAAAATTTCAAGTTTTATAATTTATATTTTTACCCAAAATCTTAAGATTTCTAACATTTATGCCCTCTAATGGTAATTATTGAGTTATATCTTATTATTCTTTTTTTTTGTGTTTAGTTAT
>JXTB01000042.1:277827-293371 GCA_002914805.1 Parasponia andersonii
GAATTATGGCCACTAATTTCCAAAGAGCATTTCCATTATGATTTTCCTTTTTCCCTACCTTTTGAATTACCCATTAACTTTATTCCTTTCCTTTTCTATTCCACTCATTTAAAGTTATTACCTTCCTAAGGTAAAACATTACTATTTTTTATCTTTTTCTATAACTTATTTTCCACCCTTAGATTGATATACTTAAATCCTAGCCATTCAAAATATGGCATGGTACTATTTTGGTGCAACCATTAACTTTAGATTATAAAATGTAATAATTTTAATGTGACAGAAACATATCACATTTTTAATTAGATTATATTGATGTACATAATATAATTATTGTAAAATTAATTTATTATTAAAGGAAACTAACTTAGAAATTCTAAGTTAAAATGAGAATTGACTATTATTTTCTTACGTAATAAAATTTAACATTAAAATAATACTAAGTACATAATTTCAAGTATTTGTGAATGCAAACTTAATAAAATTCGATACTAAGTATATAATAATTCTACTAATATTACAAGTCTAAAGATTTCTAGGGGGTGACAGATATATACAATTTTCCTATTAAACTATCAAGCATTTAAAACATGTCGATTCTTTTTTTGACATAGTTAGATGTGATTGAAGTGTTTTCTTAAAATCCCAAAACTTTCACAAAAGTTTTCAAACATTTCTCTCCAAGAAATTTAAAAGCACATATTTTAACTGGTACATAATATAGGCAAACACGTTTCCACAATTCTTTATTTATAAAAATTCTAAGGCATGTTTTAATAAAGATATCTTGCATTTAATAAATTTAAACTCACCACACTTTAATAATTTTATTAAAAGAAATTTTGAAAGACACTTTTAAGATAGAAATTATTTTTAAAGCATTTCGGAAAAGTAGTAGAATGTGTCATCATTATTTTTTTAGAGAAATACTACACATTTATTTGTGCAAGTCAAATTCAATTAAACACCAAACCAATCATATTAATTCATAGCTTGTACTCATTTGAAAATCTAATTTTTATGATATTTTTTTAAAAAAAATCTAATAAAAATGCTATGTATTATTATATACCACCTAAGTTGCTTTAAGACATAGGCATTCAAAATTAAATTATTCCCATCAGAAGCTTAAATGGAACATAATCCGAAGTCTCCAACACTAGAAGTTTCCAATACTTAGGATATCAAATTAAACTAACTCCATAATAAGGCACATAAAGCTAATATAATAAAGCTTTACAAAACTTCCAAACTAGGATCCAAAATCAAAATTTCTCTATTAATACAAGATTCCGAATCGTATACCATAATTAGGTTTTAATTATTATAATTCAGGTGACAAGATATTATTAACAGTGCATTTTGACACATACATAATTCTTCCAAATATTTACTATTATACTGCATTAATTCGTACCAAAAATTCTCTAAGAAATCAAACTTATTTCTCAAAGTTGACACAAAATCTTTTTTCCATAAACATCCTACGTTTAGTTCTATGTTAACTTGTAAACATACATGCAAAAGTACATTTTGCTTCAGAGTCAAATACGAAGAATGTCTACTACAGTCAAGACTAGAAACATATTTAGAACTTTAAGCTTAGAAAAATTTCCTTAATCTGAATAATTTTTCATCTAGCACTATCAAATATACAATTAATTTAGTACTATAACTAAATTTTATACACACTAAAGTTCAAACTTTACAATGGTACAGTCTTATAAAATTCAATTTCAAATAGCCCATAAATTTTTTTTTTGAATTTATATATCCATAAAAAAAAAGTAAATTACTTTTACCTAACCATTATTTAAATTTTAAATACCCATGGTTTTCTTGAAAATAAAGATATGTAATTTATCAAACATAATAGCCTATTCTATGTCAAACCATGCAAATTAATTTGGATATTCAAAAGTCACCAAAACCATGCAAGAAAATTGCAAGTTTGATAAAATTACAAATAATCAAATAATTTCTCATCCAAGGATTACAAGGCCGACTCTTACATATTTAGAGTAAAAAGATAAGACCGAATGGAAACTACATTTTAAACATATAAACCCATTTTTCAATCCAATAATTATGAAAAAAAATTCCAATTCCGAAAATTTCACTTTGAAAAAATAAGTAAATCTAAGCATGCAACTATCAAGTAGGCGAAAGAAATTATCACAACTAAACAACTTACTAGGAAACATAATTGCAATAATTTAAACAAAATCAACAACTCAAGAATTTCAGATAAAATTAAATCAATTTTTCAATTAACTCACTAATGTTAAACTAATCTTGGTGGACTTAGTACAATACCATATTTAAGCAAACTTAATATATCATACCACTTTGTTAATCAATGAGATATGTTATGCAAAAATATCATCTATTTCAAACACTTTGATATAAACATCAATCACTAATTACTCGAACAAAGTAATTAAAAGCATACAAAAATTGAGAAGATTAAATCACATCCAAAAAATTTACGAAACATCAGACCAAACTAAGGTATTTAAAATACCTAGTACAAGATAACTATCATAGAACCTATACAGTTCACACATACCTTACTACCCGAATAGACATAGGAGTACAATATGAATGTCCATTTGAATCATAGATTTTCGATAGGAGTATGATCCACTAGACTCGTGTCAATCCCAATACTTTTGAGACTAGAGTTTCTATGTTACAACCATCTCAATGATACTAGAGTTGCACTTTAGGGAGATGAACGAATAATTTAGGACAAATCAGAGTAAAGACAATATATTTTGCTAATTCCTAAGTAAGGTACGAGCTATTTTTCAAACACTTTCCAAATTATTTTAAACATCAAAATATCACAAGTAAGATCCTAGATAGATCTGAAGCCTGTGGCTCTAATATAATTTCTATCATGACTAGAAATCCAAGACTGTGACTTTTAGTAATTTTTAGTGAAATAATAATTAAATATTATTTTTTACAAAATTCAGGGGAGATCAAGTATTAAATAATTTCATTTTGGTCTTCACCTCATTATAACTTCAGCAACCATTAAAACTAAAAAATACCCATTGAAGTTTAAAAAATATTGTGATTAATTCATTTGGAAACTCATAAATAATTTATGGATCTTGAAAACTGAGTTCAATTGAAAACTTTAGTCTAAAGTCCAAAATAATTTACATTAAATCATTTGTAGTTTCAAGTTCTTAAATAACAATAAAACCATTCCCATAAATCCATTTAGTAGAATTAATAAACTTGGGTAAATAATTGAACAAAAAAAGAAAGTTATCAGAATGTGAAAGTAGAAGAAGTAGGGTGCTGAGCATTCATATGCTCAATAGAAATTTAATTACCTTTTTGAATTGATACAATTTTGACCAAACCTACATGGTTAATACCTCTTCCAAAATCCACTTATACACAAAGATTTTAAAATATTTGATTTTCAGAATGATCACATTTTCAAAACCAAAATTAGAAAAATATGATTGTATATATCTATAACGGCCTGACTTTTCGGACTATTAACTACTTACATTCTTAGCTTACTTATAAAAAAATAGACATTGAAAATTCATGACAAATTTTTTTTTTATACTTTTATTTTTTATTAAGAGATTTACATTCATAAATAACCATTTACTTAATTTGATAATTTGAAAGTAAGTAAAATGCTTCTTGATGATTAAGAAACCTTTATTTAAATTTGTTTATAAACTGTTTCTTAGGGTGATTTAAATAATATGCAACCATAAAGGGTTCCCAGGTGAGGAGGGGGGTCAGATACGGATCACTTGTGTTTTACATTTATTTAAGTCTTTTTGATAGAACCCCTTGTGTGTTGCATTTATTTAAATAAAAAAATTTTCATTTTTAGAACTTTTGAAAAACATTTGTTTAAATTCTATTCAATTGAAATATATTTTCAAGTTCAATTTAATAAAACCATGCATTAGAAATAAAATGCTAAGTTATAAGTATGTTTTCAATTAACATCAAGCTTATATAATTGAAATCATTTGTCTCATAATAAGAACATATGCGGAAGTAATTTTAATAGTGGTATTCTATTACTTGTACCTTGCATTCATTCTTATCTCGATTCTAGCTAACTCATCAATCAAGTTAGAGATTTTTTTCCTTTGATAACTATAGAATGGATACTTATAAAATGTCAGCTTTCGCTCAGCAAGTATAGCATAATTCTCACAAAACATTATATTTATAAACAAATAATCTTTTATGAAAGTCTGGTTATGCTATTTTATGAAATCATTACTTTATGATTTATTATAAGATATTGTATCATGATTTTATCTCATTCTTTATCACAAAGTCTTTTATCTTTCTTATGGACTCTGGTATATATACTGAGTGTGCACTACCGAATGGAGAACCATGGAAGCAACCCAACTGAAAACATCCACGGTCATAATCTTAACATATTTTTCCTCAGAAATCCTTGCTTATGGGAGGTCAGTTTTATTTTCCCTCGGATATCCTCACCTAGTGGAGATTAGCTCGATACCTTTAAATTCTTTATCTTATTTAGTCTTTTATTAATATGAGTAGGTATGCTTCAACAGTAAATCTAAACTTATATTCTACTATCATAGCATTTCCTCGGATATTCCACTATTATCCTCACCTGGTATACGTACCGAGTGTGCACTACCGAATGGGGAACCAGGAGAGTGACCCAACTGAAAATACCCAGGCCATAATCTTAACATATTTTTATTCGAAAATCCTCGCTTATGGGAGGTCAGTCTTATTTTCCCTTAGATATCCTCACCTAGTGGAGGATAGTTCGACACCTTTAAATTCTTTATCTTATTTAGTCTTTTCTTAATATGCATTGGTATGCTTCAATAATAAACCTAAGCTTATATTCCACTATCATAGTATTTCCTTTGTTAAAGTATGCTGAAGTATTTTTACATGATAATATTGTAAAATAAGCATACATTTTTATTATAGCATAGGAAATATATTTTTATAAGCATACATTATACATAGGTCATACAATAATAAAATAAAGGCAAGTAAACACATGAAATGATTTCAAACATATGATATTGCAAACATGAAACATTTCAAATTATCTATGCCATAAGTAAAATTGTACTTATATCGTAATATGATTGTCCTAGTTCCACTTGTTAATTAGGTATGTCTAGGTCGATGTTTTGCCCTGACATATGCATACTCTATTTGTTAGAGTAATTTAAAGTGGACTTATGCTTTTTTTTAAACTTCTAATTACTTAGTGTACTTAAAACAACTAAGACTTAATCTTGATCAAACATAAAACTTCACATTTAAGAAATAATATCATGTTATATTCATTGACTAATTTATACTTTCAACTTAGATGGATGAGATTTAATTCTCCTTAATCTTTATGATGGTGATCTTTTTAATTTATTAATAATTTGGTTGTTGATTTGATTCATATCATCCTAAATCAGTTAAGTTTCCTTAGTTATATTTCTTTTCATCAAATACTTTGAATTATTGTTGATTAATTTCTTTATTCGTAATTTAGAATCATAATATGATAAATGAGTCCAACACACAAATGGCTACACAAATTTAAAATCTAAAATCATACTTGGGCTAAATATAATTAAGCATAGATCACGCCTTTTAGGCCCACTACTAAACTTAGGCTAAATACAATTAGAGGTATACATTATTTGTTTCCTATAATTGATTTCATGTCTTAAATTTAAGTAAATCTTTTCTTATCCTAATTAGAGATCTAAAATAAATTTTTCTATTTATTCTTATACTAAATTTCCAACCTAAAATTTCAAGTTTTCTAATTTATATTTTTGCCCATAATCTTAACATTTCTAACATTTATGCCCTCCAATGGTAAATATTAAGTTATAGCTTACCTTTAAAAATTCTTCTTTTATTTACTTTCATACTTAAATATAGTTAAAACTACCTAAAATAACTTTCTCACATATTCGACCTATATTTTGTCAAAATTACACTTTTGACCCAAATACTCAAAGTTTTGGCATTTTAGTCCTCTCAAATTTTTAGCAAAAATCTTCACTTTTTGAAAAGCATTTTTAATGGGTAAAAAATTGTTCTTAAGGATCTAAGTCTAAATCATTAAACTTGGTTTATTTTCATGCATATATTATTTTAAGGTTTTACACTTAAAAATCTTCCACATTTGTGTTTAATCATTTTGAGTTTACTATTATTATTATTATTATTAGTTAGCCTTTATTATTATGAAGTATTCATATATAAAGGCTGAAAAAATCAACAAAATAAGTTTAAACATAATATAAATCATATAACATCTAAAGTAAATCAAATATCTTATCACCCATTTATTCTTTTGTAGAATCTATTAAACATATAACAAACAAAGTAAGGGAATATTTACCTTCCAAGCTTAAATCTTTTTTCTTAAGACTCCACCACAAATCTAGGTGCTTTCTTCTCTTAATTATAATTCTTAATTTCTAGAATCGATAGTTAAAATATTATAGCTCTTGTGGATTTGAAAGGAAGTGAGGTAGCAAGAGTTTTTTTCTTTTTTTTTGAGAAAGGAAAATTAGAAAAATGAAGATAGTTTTGACTAAGTAATTGGAAGGTTAAATATGGATTTGCAATTGCCAAATGAAGGATCTATTTATAGGCCATCCATAAGAGGTATCCAATAATACACACTTTTACATTCCATTTAATAATCCAAGTACCATTATTACTAATTTTGTGAATATATATTCTTTTACTACTCCATTACCTTATCTTTTACTTTATTTTTCACTCATCCACTATTTTTGTCTCTAATCTTTCTTCTTTTTCAATTATTTGGAATCTAATACCACTAGCTCCCAAAGAAAGTCTTCACTATATTAATCTTTTTCATACCTTTTGAATTATTTTGAAGATAAAACTACTAATTAGTATTGTCTATGTCTTCCACTTTGAATTATGGCCACTAATTTCTAAAGAATATTTCCTTTTTCAATTATTTTAGAGACAAAAACTATCAATTAGTTTTGTCCATATTTTTCTTATTTAGAATTACCCACTAATTTTATCTCTTTCCTTTTCTATTCGACTAATTTAAAGTTACCTAGCATCTAGATACTTCCAAAAGGTGTGTCAGCCAAAAATCTGCACAAGCGCCTAAGTCTTTCATCTAGTGCAATAATAACTTGCCAGCGATCTAAACTACCATGACGTAATAATGAAACTCAAGCATGTGATCCTATGGTATATATAATATGCAATAGGATATGTGATAATCATGCGAAATACTTACCAAAAAATGCTTCAAAAATGACACTTGGTATTATACTGAGATTTACTCTAATATGGGTAGTATACCACTATAATACTCCATAATCACGATTTAAAAAAATATATATAAAATTTTGCATAGTTAATCCCAGTATAATCCAATATGTTTCAACAATTTATCAATCATCATAAATTTACAATAATTTATAACTTAATTATAATGTGATGATAGATAAAAACAAATATAAAACTAGTTAATTGAACCCCTACCTCAATATGGTAGCAATTCCAAGCTAACAACACATGAAGAAAACTCTCGTTGGTTACTTAAGTGCTCGAACAGTTATTTCAGAATACTAGAAGCTCACTTGAAAGGATGAATTTTTGAACGGAGTCTCAAATTGAGAAATGGAGATCACCAATGAATTCAAAGTACTTAAAAATGCTAGGTTAGATATATAATTTATCCAAAATAGGTCCTAAGGATAGACCCAGCCAATGGCACACAAAATAGTATTATTCACGAGCCTCAGAATTTGTGCCACTTCGAAACATATTGACCTTAGATGTCAAAACTCGTTTCTCGACCTCATAAATTCAAATTTAAAGTTAGAATTCAATTTCGAGATCCCGAGCCTTAAACGGGCTCTAAATCCAAGAATTACAAAAATCTTTCTTCTTGGAATTAATTGGAAAAATGTCCACTTTTTCCAAATAATTTAGAAAAATATCATCTTTGCTAAATATTTACAAAACACTACTGTTATGAAAATATTTCTAATAATATCATTATCGCACAATTATTTAGAAAAATATTACTTTAAAAATATTTGAAAAATTATCAACTTTTCTAATTATTTGTAAAAATATCATTTTTGTATAAATATATTAAAAAATAACATTTTTCTAATCTCAGCCTAAAGCCTAATCTCACTGATAATAGTGTTCCAACCTAACACTGTTTTGGTTTGCAAAAATACTTCTTTTTGCTTTGAATTAGAAAAATACCACATTTTTAATTCGAAAATTAACACAGTTCTTGATATCATTTTAACATCTAACAGTCGTAATTATTCATGATTTTAACACTTTTTTCATCTTATACAATTATCTCAGGTAAAATAATGACTATCTCACTAAAATAGTAAGCTTTCTATGTTTCCATCCAAGTTTCCATATTAGTCCTCTCAAAAAATGCAAATTTCACTTAGATGGGGCACTCACATGTAAAAACCCTTAATTATTATAAGGGTAAATTGGTCTTTTGACCAGATTTTTTTGAAAAAACAAAACAGAAAAATTAAATTTCAAATTTGGGTTAAAAATTTGAAAATATTTAAAAGAGAGACTAAATTATAAATTTGAAAGATGAATTTAAAATAAAAGTTCAAAATTAGGGACTTATGTGTAATTTTTAAAAGATTATACTCCCATTTAAGGAGCTAATACGTGGCTTGTAGCTCACTCACCCCTAGCTCTCCCGCACCTCTCTCTCTCGAAAATTTGGTGAGACATGCTAATTTCCGGATGAACTCTGACGAAGCCCATCTCACCATCGACAAGCACTACCACCACCTAGAATTGATAGCCCAAGAATAGATGAAGCTGACACTATCACTTTCATTGCGTGAAACTACCTGGTTTGCCGTCGGTGATGCATGGAAGCCGTGGACTATTTTCTGAAGCCAGCTCTGATTCTAGCAACATTTTGTCATGAAACCAGTCTCATTCAGCTTGTCTCATCACACGAAATCTCTTCATAGGTGTCACGTAGCTTGATTTTGCTCTGTTCAATTTCGATCTCATTGAATGGTTTTATATATAAATAGTTTTGGAGTTAAGTTTTGATCAGATCGTTAGATTATGAAACTAATATCATTTTTGGAATCTACACTGAAAATAGTGAAAAAATGAGATATATATTGAGTATGTTTTGAAACGAGCATAAAAAACGAAATCGAGCCGCCCAGATTTGCCTCGATTTGCATGTTGTAGCCCAAGTCAGACGAATTATATGTCTAACCTAGCTATTTTGGGTGGTAGGAATTCAGTGGTGACATCTGTTTCATGATCTAAAACTCCGTTTGAAAATTTAATTTTCAAATCTATCGATCAAAGGTTCAAAAACGACACTCAATCCTCTAAACAACACCTAAATGATGCCAAACGTTCTCTATAGCACCGTAATACTATTCGATACTCAATTGAGGTAGGAATTCGATCACTTGATTTGAAAATTAATTTAATTCATAAATTTATATATTTTGTAATAAATATAGAATTTCATGATTTAATTTGTTAAAATTGTATTTATATCTAGTTGGCGTGTCATATACATTATTTTGAACTATTTTTTGAAAGAAATTGAATTTTTGGAATTTAATAAAAAATAGTTGTTATGCTGCCGAAATTTTTAGAAAATCTAAAATAACTTGAGAAATTAGTTTTGAGGACTAAATATTCTTTGATTAAAGAATATTGTATGGTTACTTTGTGATTTTGTGGAAATATGCATATCACTATTCTGTCATTCATATAGCATTTGTATGTATTCACACACTTACGTAGCGGTTGAATTTACAGTACCTCACATTGGGTGCTTGGACTTATAGTTGACGTACTAAGATATCTCAAACATCATGATTGCATACATAGTTACATGTTGGCTTGAATAGATATGTACCGGTTTTGATGAATATTTTACAATAGTTTGGAATGTTTGAACTATTTGATTGTGATTTCTACTTAGATTTTATGAATTATTTTAAATAGAACTATAAACTATGCAGGGCCTTCAATGTCAATATATTTATTATATATAAAAACATATAATCGATTCTCTACTAGACATTAGCTCACCCCCTACTTATCCTTAGGAGGCACTCAGTGTGATTTGGATCTGAAGATCTAAATCAAGGCATTGCATGTTTACTAGTTTGTTTATATAGACTTGAGTAGGAATTTAGATTTCACAATAACTTAGTAAGCATAATTATGGGATTTAGACATGATTTGAATTACCTATATCTATAGTTATGTGTGAGATGGTTGCTCAATGCATGACTATTAAACACCTATTTTTATTATTATCTATGTTTAATGAGTGATGTATAACTATGGGGTTTTATTTCAATTCAAATATTTTATCGAGGCTAGTTTGAAAAAATTAAAATTCGAGAGAATTTTTAAAATATTTTCTGATATTTCTATTTTATGAAATACCATTCTCCTACTGACCCCGGTCTCGAGTCGTGACATCATCAATGTTTTTTTTTCTTTGTGTAACAAAGAGTTAACTCTATAAAAATTAGAGTTATCTAGTACTAATTTGCCTTAAATTTTGCTATGTTCTTGTTTATATTAAGTTGTTTCAAGTGTTTTTCTTGTTATTTGGATATTTAATTTGTTTATGTATATATAATAATAAAATAAGAGTGTTTGATGTGAATTAAGGTGAATTCGTACCACCCAAATGGGTTTTTCAAATTTTGAAATCGAAGTAAATCTGATACAGTTGTAATACAATGAAAATGGGATAATTTAGACCTCAAACGAAGAAATAGCATACCCAACAAGCCGCAGCACCAGTCTAGTGGAAAAGTGGCACTGGAGCACCAAAAGTGGTACCATAGTGCTAACTCTTGGAAACTTTTGGTGCCATGGCGCCATTTTTGGTACCTCGGCACCACCGCCTGTGACCTAGGTTAATAATTGATGGCCGAGATTAACTTTTTGACGATCCAAAGGTCTAGATTTAGCCTGCCTTAAGTTTGCACGAGTCACCTCTTTAAAATCCTATCTTTGAGATTGATGAGGCATATTGGGATAGAGAGAAAGAGAATGGTAGCCATGAAAAGAAAGGAAGAAGACGAAGAAGAAGATGAAGATATGCTCCAACTAACTCTATTTCTTAATTTCCTCTACAACATCAACACCATAGTTTGTTTTTAGCTTTTTCTCTTCATTTTTCAGAGAGTTTTTCTTTCTATTTTCCATATTAGAAGAGTAATATAGTTAAGAGTAAATCTTTGAGGAAAGATTCAAGAGAGCAAAAACTAAGTTTGGAGGATGAGACTGACAACCTTTATTAACACTTTTAAACTCTTCAAAGAGGGGGAATTCTAAAACTCTTTTCTCTTTGATCTTTGTACTTCTTGATTCTATTGTATTAAAATGCTATTATTTTCAATTTTTATTATGAGCTAAATATTTTTTTGTCTAGTTTTACTATTTGATCCAATCTTGAATATTTTGTTTATTTATTTCTCTCTTATTTTATTAATCTAATCCATTATTGAGTTATTTATATTACCACATGCTTCTTGCTTCTACTTATTTGATCACTAAATAAATTGTTGAGTGAAACCTTTATGAACTTGGAAAGGAGAATTTAGATTTGGACATAAGTAGAATAACATAAAATCACATAATGTGGAGTGAGTTTGTATAGAATAGGAATATACCTATGTGACTTATGCAACTATGTATGGGAATTATCAAACTTAATGGATCTAGTCAATTTTGTTCAAATATTTTCACTTATGTCCTGGAAAAGAGTTTTTAAATACATTCGAATTCTTAGTTGACAACTCTAATAAATTAATTAATTTAAGAGGCAAATTAGGATATTGTGTATTTAGAGTATGATTGGAAAATTAGTAGATCTAAATATTTTTCTTATTATTTATCTTTTATTCATTTTGCATGATAATTTAGTTACTTTATTTTATTTCTCTAAAAACTATATTTTGGTTGACTGGATAAAGTTAGGATTGACCAATTTTAATACTTAGCTTAGACTTAGTAATCAATCTTCGTAGGTTCGAAAATCTAACTCTTAAATCTATATTACTTGTGACCATATGTACTTACACGGGAGTATGTAAGTATAATTTATAGTTGTACATTCTAACTAATAAGTTTTTTGCGCCTTTACCGAGGATTGAAATACTATTTCTTTGTTAATAGTAATACCAATCAATCCTAATTTTACTTCAAACTTTTCTTTTTTGTCTTTTTCTTTGTTTTTTTTTGTTTGTGAGGTTCATGATGCTAGCTAAGGTAATATTTTACCAAAGCATCACAACATTTTCCCATCATGGCTTGGAACCTTTACACATAACTTAGGAAAGATTCAAGATAAGGCTTCGTAGAGAACTCAACCATGAATTATCCAAGTGGCACCAACTTCAAGTGTTTATGAACGGTTTGAATCCTACATGTAAGAGTTGGGTTGAAGATAAATATGGGTGATAAAAGAGATACAAAGATGAAGCCTATCAAATAATGGTGGACATGGCAAAATTTGATTTAGAATATTTTTATTTTGAAGAGTTTATAAGGGAACTTTGTAAAAAAGAATCATAAGACATGTTGGTGGATGAGGGAATCCAAGAGACCAATGATTTGGCCATATCATTGGTCTATAGAAGTATACCACAGATGGAGTCTTGTTTGCCATTAGAGCCACCTTCTCAACACTTTACACCCTCTACAGCCTTAAACCAAAGGTAAAGTTTTCCTTTGAAGCCGATCATTTGAAATCAATCTACTTTGGATTTATGAGCAATAGTTGTGTACACCCAGTCAGGCTTGAGGACCATTGCAACAAAGTCCCATTCGTGGTGGTATATGCCATACTTTATGGGCAATAACTGATCTTTGATGAGCATTTACTTGAGTCAAGTTGAAGATAATAACTCAAGCAGTTCTTAGGAGGCAACTCAAGTGTTTACTTTTTTACATTCGTGTGTTATTTTTCCATATTCATGTTTTGTGCAATCCAAGGAGTTAGTGTCATTTCAAGGAAATCAAACTTTATGGCTATGCGCCAACAAGAGGAGTATCCCTAAACTCATTTTTTTGATCTTTAATTTCCTAAAATTTTGCATGCTAAGTTTAGGAGAAGGAGTAAACCTTGTTGGATTGTGCTTGTATTTATTGTGTATTTATTTTCTTAGTTGTATGATTGTGTGTTTGAATAAATAGAGGTATTTTATGCTTTCTTTAGTGATTACCTAGTTTTAATGATAAAAACTTGGGAGCAAATTTGTGCATAACTTGTTGAAAAATATGGATATTGGCTTAGTCTTATGGATAATTCTTGTATTAATTCTATTTTGAATGTGAAGGTCTATATTTAGTACAATACCTTAATCTTTGATTAGTGGGTAAATCTAGAGAATGCTTATGTAAACATGACATTTTGATAATCTCACAAGTACTAGAATTTGTTTGATAATCTATTGAAGTGAAATCCTAGATAGCATTTTACCAAGGAAAGGATTAAGGCAATCTTCGAACTGTTTGAGCTTTTCAAGCTAACTATGATACATTTTATCCCTAGTACACTTATTTTGAGCCCTGTAAATTCTTTTCTTTTTCAACATTAGCCTAGCCTAAAATAATATCATTCAACTTTTACCCCTTGAGCATATTGATTTTTTTTATTGAATTATTTTGAACTATGTTATGTTATAGAAAAATAGGTAGAGTGAGATTGTAAAAATAAAAAAAAAAATAGAAAAGAGAGAGAGTTACACACTTGATCATGAAAGAAAGAAATAAGTTTGGGGGTGTATAACTCAACAAAAAAAAAGGAATAAGTATTTGGCTATGTGTTGATGGGAAAAAAAAAAAAGAAATTTTGATTTCATTGGCGTGTTAATTGGTGTGTGAAAGAATAGTTTTGCATTAGTTTTAAAGTTAATGTTATTTGTGCTTACTTTATCCAAAATCTCATACCTTCACCTAAGCCCACATTATAACCTTAATGAAGACATTTTGATACTTTGTGTTATGTTTATCTACATTAGTTGAGATGGATTTGGAAAGCAAACTTATGGAACTTGATTATTTTCTTTAAGATTTTGTACTTAATATATGTTTGCATAAACTTATCCGGATTTCACATAATAATAGGAGAAAGACATTTACACATACATAAACATGAAATTTGATCCTAGATGGGACATGTTCTTGAGTTATTCTTAATACCTACCTAATATTTGCACTTTTCTTTAAGTTATATTGTTGTGTGAGTATTGATAAACCAACTAGAAATCATCATTGTCAGTACATTATCTCTTGTGTTTTTATGTGTTTTTTTTCCTTTGCTCGAAAACTAGTTAAATCTTAAGTTTCGGGGTATATTAACTCTATAAAATTGGAGTTATCTAGTACTAGTTTGCCTTAAGTTTTGCTATATTCTTATTTGTATTAAGTTATTTTAAGTATTTTTCTTGTTGTTTTAATATTTTTTTTGTTTATGTATATACGAGAATAAAATAAGAGTAGTTAATGTGAATTAAGGTGAATTTATACCTCCAAAATGGGTTTTTTAAACTATTGAGATCGAAGTTGAATCTGATATGGTCGTAATGTAGTGAAAATAGGGTAATTCGGAGCTCAAAAAAAGAAATGGCACACTCGACAAGCCGCAACACCAGTCTAGTGGAAAAGTGGCACTGGAGTGCTAAAAAAGGCGCCATAGTGCCAACTCTTGGGCACTTTTGGCACAGTAGCACCAAAAATGGTGCTACAACGCCACCATCTGCATCCAAAGTCAATAATTAATGGTCGATATCAACTTTTTGACGATCCAATAGTCCAGATTTGGCCTACCTTAAGTTTGCACAAGTCACCTCTTTATAATCCTATCTTCGGGGTTAATAGAAAGATGTTGGGATAGAGAAAAAGAGAGAGTGGCAGCCATGTAAGGAGAAAAAGAAGAGGAAGAAAAAGATGAGGACATGCTCCAACCAACTCTATTGCTTGATTTTCTCTACAATGTCAACACCATAGTTTATTCTTAGCTTTTTCTCTTCATTTTATAGAGAGTTTTTCTTTGTATTTTTCATATTAGAAGAGTAATATAGTTCAGAGCAAATTTTAGAGGGAAGATTCAAGAGAACTAAAACTAAGTTTGGAGGAGGAGATTGACAACCTCTATGAACACTTTCATGCTCTTCAAAGAGGGGGAATTCTAAAACTATTTTTTTTTTATATTTGTATTTCTTGATTCTATGGTATTAAAATGCTATTATTCTCAATTTATATTATGAACTAAATATTTATTTGTCTAGTTTTACTATGTGATCTAACCTTGAATATATTATTTATTTATTTCTCTCTTATTTTATTAATCTAATCCATTGTTGAGTTATTTATTTTACCTTATACTTATTGCTTCTATTTATTTGATTACTAAAGGGATTATTGAGTGAAACCTTTATGAACTTGGAAAGAGAAATTTAGGTTTGGACATAGG
>JXTB01000042.1:299132-332980 GCA_002914805.1 Parasponia andersonii
CACCTAAACTATAAAATTTATTCTTCTAAAGCAACTAACCTAAGACTAAAAACACACAAGGTAACTTTATTTTCATAGAGTTGTCGCTTACTAATTCTCAATATTCGACTAATTGGCAATTAGCTTTTATTATGTTTATTATACCGTGATTTTGATATTTCTAAAATAAATGATGTCTCTTAAATATAAAATACAAATCCTATTAAGAAAATTCTTACATTCTCCCACTTGGCCTATATGACATATTTTAATATCAAGGCATAATAAACTATATATAATGTGCATAGAATACGCTAATTCTTTTCTTAATTTAGCCAAATTATATATCACAATTAACTAGACACTAATAAGAGTCATAGCGGTTATACATCATTAATTGATACAGTTACCTCCATGTACAACATCATTAGCTCGTGCTTAAATGACATGTAATACTACTAAAAATATCTACTATCACGGCACGTGTACGGATACGCCGTGATAAGTGATTAACTATCATGGTACTTAATAAGCGCTGTGATAAACGAAGGTAATACCACTTTACTTAATAAGTGCTGTGATAAAATACCACAGCGCCTAAGAAGCGCCGTGGTATCCTATCTTTAACAGCGTCGTGATACACTTTTCTCGGCGCCTATATGGCGCCGAGGTAGGGGCCAAATATAAAGGACCCTAAAACGAGCCCCAGTAGAGACAACTCGCTCTTCCTCTTCACTTCTAATCTTGGCCAAGTCTCTCCCATCCATCATTTTTACCATTTTCTCCGGCAAACAAGGTATATTTAAGCTTTTAAACTCTTTTTTGTCACTAAAATTAAATTACATTGTCTTAACCATGATTTTGACCAATTATTTTGTAGAAATTTCATATTTTAGGTTATATTTGAAAAAGTTTACATTTAGAACCGTAATTTATCAAATGTGAATATCTTGAGCATGCATTGATAATCTTTACTCTTGTAATACCGAGTTAGACTATTTATTTACTAGAAATGTTATTTTTGGATATATTTTTCTATTTAAGTGCAAATTAATCCGATTTTGTTATTATTTTGTTGCTATTTTTTATTTATTTTAAGTGAAATGTGAGTTTATTTAGTTGTAAAATATTTCAAAATAAAGGTGTGTTATATGAATTTATACCAATTAATTTCCATCCTTAGTGTCAATTAATCCAAATTTATGCAATTTTAATTGAATATTGTGTATTTTTTTAGAAATTTATATATTCAATGTTTTTAATTGGGTGAAGTCATGTGGAGTTGATCATTAGTTGTAAAAGTTTAAAATTAAGGTAGGCTCTCTCAATTTCTACAAATTTTATGTTAGATACTTAGTACTACTTAATTTGGATATGATCAATTACAAAAGGCCTGCTTCACTAATATTTTGAGGGCAAGTGCAAAATATATCTTCGAGAGATTCTATTATACTTGAATGTGATAAATTAGACCATTTAGCATTTGTCGTAATTTGTAGACCAATTAAACTATTTGAGAAATTTCTGTGGAGCATATATAAGTTAGTTTTCATGTATTACTTTTTTTTACCATTAATATTGGAAAAACGATCATGACCTATGAATTTACTATTTTATTCATTATGATCACATGCATTCACATGCCTCACGAAAGGACTTCTCATATTTCCAAGAGACGATGACAATATTTGAAAATGTATAGTAGTTAGAAAGGAGATTAGTATTAAAAGATATTAGAGCTATGAAAAACTATGAAAAGTGGCACACATATATATCTTAGGTAAAAAGGAAAAAACAATTAATCAACCTACAATTGGGCATTGTTGGCATAGTTGGTCTCTTCTATGTCCTCTGTCGTGAAAAACATCCTCTTAGACTTCATATTGGGAACTTTGTCTCCATCCAAAGTTGTATTATTCAGAATTCAGTTTGATAAAAAATTAGGAGATTGTTGATTTTAGAATGCCAAAAAACGAACCATATATATAGTATAGCACATTAAGGTATGTTATCATCAAAATTCTCTATTTTATTGGGGTATAAGAATATGATCAATTGACAAAGAGACATTTTTTGAATCTAAGTAGTGCTAAATATATTCACTGGAGCTATCTCTATATATATTCTTTTTTTCCCGTTCTCAAAATTTTGTCTCAACTCTCAAGTTTCTCATATACAAAAAGAGTGATTTGTCTATTCGTACGAGCTAGCTAGAATCGTGAATAATATAAGAATGTGTATATATCAACATTTATACAAAACCCATCAATAGTCTTGATTTTCCTTTTGATGTTTGAAAGGTTAACTTGAGATGTTTGATTCTAAAATTTTTTATTTGTTAAATATAGATTGTTGCTGTAGAATTCTATATCATTTTTTAGTTGTCAAAATTCTTATTTTGCATATATACTTATTTCAAATATATGAATTTTCAAATTTAAAGTATTATGGATTATAGATGTTTAATTTTATTTATCATTTTAATTTGCATATAGGTTTTAGTAGAAGTTAGAGTACTTAGATTACTTGTGAATTAGCAAACTAAGCAAACTCAAGTATGTTTCCTCAAATTTATTTCTTTTATTGACTTATATCACTTTCACATTGGTTTTATCTTATTATTTTGGAAAATTTAAACTAGATGAGATATGATATCATGTAGAAAATTGTATGTTGTGGTGATATGATGATGTTATAATTGTGTGGGATTACTTGAGTTTATTATTTGTGTTGATATTATTTTGTCATATGTTATATTTGGTTGATTGACAAATTGTTTGTAATAAATGAGACTATTTAAGAATAAATTAAGTTCTAAATTTGGTAGTACTTAGAAATATAAGAATAATTTGAAATGAGTGTTAATGTATAATTGGTGGTTTAGTTACTCAATTGGTTAATGCTAGAAATAGGGGAGATTATGTACAATTTTTTATGGTACTCAATTTAGTTAGTTTTTGATTTCAGTTGCTTATTTTTATTTTTATTTTTTGTTTTTCAATTGTGCTTAGAATAGATAAGGAATGGATATTGGCAGATAAACAAGCGACTGAATATAGAAAGGGAGTTGATAGCTTTTTAGAGTTTGCTATTGAAAATGTCAAAGATTCTAATTTAATTCCAAGTCCGTGTATTAAATGTGGAAATTTACAAAAGATAGATGTTAAAAAAATAATATAACATTTATATTTCAATGGAATAGACCAAAGTTACAAACAATGGATTTGGCATGGTTAAAAGGTTCCAATTACTGGATTTTCGTCAAAGAAGAGTATAAGAGATAATTATGAGTTAGATTTAAATGATGATCTTTTTGAAATGATTAATGATGCACAATATGAAATAGTTGTAGGTCCTATTAAGTTTCAATCATTACTTAAGGATGCAGAGAAACCGATCTATCCGAGTTGTACAAAATTTACAGAGTTTTCTGCAGTATTGAAATTGTATGATTTGAAAGCAAGACATGGATGGAGTGATAAGAGCTTTTCAGACTTGTTAGCTTTACTAGGAGAGATATTGCCAAATGATAATGAGATGCCACCTTCCTTTTATGAGGCCAAAAAGACTTTATGCTCATTAGGTATGCAATATGAGAAAATTCACGCTTGCCCAAATGATTGTATTTTATATCGAAAGAAATTTAAAGATGCAATTTGTTGTCCAATATGTGGTGAGCCTATGTGGCAACAGAATAAGAATTCTAAAGAGGTAAAAGTTGGAACCTCTGCTAAGGTTTTGTAGTATATTTCTCCAATTCCTCGTTTTACCCGTCTATTCCGAAATCGTGAACATGCTAAAGATCTAATATGGCATGCGAATAAGAGGATAGAAGATGGTAAAATTAGACATCCAGCCGATTCAGTGGCTTGGAAAACAATAGATTACAAATGGCCTTTGTTTGGAAGTGATCCAAGGAATCTTCGTCTTGGTTTATCAGCGGATGGTATTAATCCTCATACAAATCTAAGTAGCAAATACAGTTGTTGGCCTATAATGCTTGTAATCTGTAATCTTCCTCCATGGTTGTGTATGAAAAGAAAGTTTACACTTCTTATAATGTAAATATCAAGACCTAGACAACCTGTTAATGACATTGATATATATTTAGCCTCATTGATTGATGAGTTGAACAGTTTGTGGAATGATGGTTGAAAGCCTATGATGCATATAAGGATAAAGATTTTACTCTCAAAGCTGTGTTACTATGGACAATCAATGACTTCCCTGCATATGGGAATTTGTCTTGGTTTTACACTAAAGAATATAAAGCATGTCCTATTTGTGATGAGAAAACAAATTGTTAGTTCTTAACACATGCTAGAAAATTGAGTTGTATGGGCTATAGAAGGTTTTTACCTCGCAAACATGTATACAGAAATTGGAAAAAAGTATTTAATGGTTCTCAAGAATTTGAATTGCCACCACAACTTTTAACTAGGATAGAGATACTGGAAACAGTCTCTAAGCTCGAATTTAGGCTTGGAAAGATTAAAATAAGTGATATCAGTAAGAAAAGAAAAAGGCGCAGTAATGTGAAGGTTATAAAAACCCCAAAGAGTTGTTGGAAGAAAAAATCTATATTCTTTGAGTTGGAGTATTGGCAACATTTACTTCTGAGACATAACTTAGATGTCATGCATATTGAGAAGAACATATATAATAGTATAATTGGAACTTTATTAAATATTCTAGGGAAGAATTAGGATAGTATTAATGCCCATATGGATCTTGTTAACATGGGTATTCGAAAAGAGTTAGCTCCTAAAGTGGGGGAGAAGCGAACATATTTACCACCTGCTTATTTCACATTGAAAAGATAAGAAAAATATCAATTGTGTCATTCATTATTTAATGTGAAGTTTCCTGAAGGCTATTCTTCTAATATTAGAACATTAGTGGATATGAACAATTTGAAACTAATTGGACTTAAATCTCATGATTATCATATACTAATGCAACATCTGTTATCCATAGCGATCAGGTCCGTATTACCTAAAAATGTTCGATATGCAATCACCAGATTATGCTTATTTTTTAATGGAATTTGTTCTAAGGTGGTCGATGTATCCAAGTTAGACGAACTACAACGTGAACTTGTTGTAATATTGTGCATGTTCGAGCAGTTTTTTTCTCCTAGATTTTTTGATATAATGATACATCTTACTGTACATTTGGTTAGAGAAGTGAAGTTATGTGGTCCTATTTATTTGAGATAGACGTATCCATTTGAGAGATATATGAAAATTCTGAAAGGATATGTTAGAAATCGAAGCTGGCCAGAAGGATGCATTGTAGAGTGTTATATCGCAGAAGAAGCTATTGAGTTTTGTTCTGAATATTTGGCAAATGTAGAAACTATCGGAGTACCCAATTCTTTAAATATTAATAAAAGCGTAAGTGGTGATGTCGTGTGTACAGTTAAATGAGAACAAGTAGACCAAGCATATTGTACTGTGTTACAAAATATAGCTGAAGTCCAACCTTTCATCTAGTAAGTTTTTCTGTGAATTAGATTTTCATTGATTGAATGTTGAATTCTTTAATAATAATAATTTACTTTGGGGATGACTTGTTGAAGGGAGCATATAAATTGGATCAAAACACAATTCTCAATGAAATCAAAAAGAGAGAAATGGATCCATGATGAATATCATCGAACTTTTATTAGTTGGTTTCGCGAATGGGTAATTCCAATTAGTTGTTAAAATTAATAGTTTTATTTCATTTTTTCTCTATTTTAGAGCATGAGTACTAATATGTTTGGTTTTCTAATTGTTAATTTTGTATTTTGAATAGATTGTAATTGAAATGAACAAGGCAACACACAATCTATCAAATACATTGAAATAGATATCACGTGGACCATCATTGGATATAATTAAGTATAATGCTTATCAAGTTAACAGTATTCATTTTAGCACAAGAGATCGCAATAATATAAGAACAACCCAAAATAGTTGGGTAAGTATTGTTGCAAAAACTATACAATTTTCAAGTTCTAAGGATAAAAACCCAATAGAGGGTGATATGGTATACCATGTCGTTATCGAGGAAATTGGAAACTTGATTTTGTCACATTTCGGTTGCCAGTGTTTATGTGTCAATGGGTGGAGAGAACCATGGGGTTAGAGAAGATGAATTAGGGTTCACTTTAGTTGATTTAAACCAGATAGGTCACAAGAATGATCGATTTATATTGGCAACACAAGCAAAATAAGTATTTTACGTCAATGATCCACTTGATGCTCGATGGTCAATTGTTCTTACAACAAAACTGAAAGAATATCAAAATTTAGGAGTTAAAGATGAGAACGAAATACTTGTTGCTCATGAAATATTCTCAAAAGGAGTTTCGGTGGAGGCTTTGATAGAAGACGTTAATGAAGGTGATGTTACATGTTTACGAGATGATGGTGAAGATATTTGGATTGATAATCAAAGAAAGAAACCAATGAGGTACAAATCAAATAAGTTATATCTTTTTGTTTCATTTTTATATCTTTATGGACTGATGTTTTGTTTTTTTAAATATATTATCTCTTATATTTAAATGCTTATTATTTTCTATCTTAATTTTTGATCTACATTTGTGATTTTATTATTTAACAGGTAATTACTGACATGAAAAATGAAGGTGCAGATGATGTTTATCAATTTACACCATAATAAAGTAGTCAAGGTGAAAGAAAACATAAAAAGAAACCAAGAGGAACGACTCAAATAAAAGAGTTGATTATAAAAGAAGTGATAACAAAAAAGAAGTTGTCGTGTACAATAAATGGGGACAACTAAATGGGGATGAAGGTAAACATTTGGCGAGCTTTTGTGCCCTTATGGCTCGTCGCAAGATCTCAATCAACATTGATAACTGGACACTTATACCAAAGGACCTAAAAGATGAGCTCTGGCATATAATATTGGTATGAACATGAATCTTTCTATTTCATATTGCTATTGAATATATATTTGGTATTAACATTATTTCTTTTACATTGTAGGAAATATTTGTATTGGACTACAAAGCAAAAAAAAAAACTTTAAAAAGTTGTGTGAAAATATGGAGAGATTTTAAGTCTAGGATTACAACTGTACTGATTTATAAGTATAGACATTCTTATCCAGAGTTATTAGAGCACCCTCCAGCATCATATGCACCATGGATTGAACCTAAAGTTTGGGATGAGTTTGTTAAGAAAAGAGTAAGTACAAAATAGGAGGAAGATAGGAAAGTACAACAGGGAAAAACAATGCAAAATAAATATCCACATCATATGTCTCGCTTGGGTTATGCTGGATTAGAAGCTAAGATTCAAAAAAACGAGGGCCGATGTGGTATTGATAGATCCAGGCTATGTTGTAGAGAACGTGTTCCTAAAAAATGAGGCTATACTGATCAAAGTGATAATTTATAGAATTGTAAGTTGCTTTTTACAACATATTGATTATATTAATTTGCAATTTTTTCAAAAGTATAGCATAGTCTAATGTTCAATTCTATACTCAACAGTTCCAAAAAGGAAATCTCGAGATAGACAGTTCTAATGATATCTTAACAATGGCTTTAGGCATTCCTGAATATTCTGGATGTGTATGGGGAATAGGATTTCAGGTTAGCCACAGACAATATTTTCATCAACCTGCTCCAACAATGAAGCAACAATTATTGGATTTGAAACAATGGCAAGATAAACAAACACGCAAGATACAACAAATGCTTAAAGAACAAGAAGAATGGTTCAAAGCAGAAATTGCTAAGGTTCAAGCAGGACAACAAAGTAATATTGGTGGTTCTAATACAACTCCTTCATGGCCAGAAGTTCTAAGGGAAGAAGTGCAACCACAAGAGATATATGTAAATCTAATGGTGGCTGTAGGAACATCTTCAGACTCAAAAAGTATGTTTATATGAGTTTTTTTTCTTATTTGTTTATTAACTATTTGTATTTATAAATTGTGTTTGATTTTTTATATTGTAGAACCGACTATGCAAGCTTACAATGGGGTCTCATGATAACATAGTTGCTTTAGGACATATACAAGAGTCAACCTCATCAACTATTATTCACAGCAGAGAATTAGGAGAGTATAATTTTCATGGATGAGTAGAGGTTTTTCTTGATACTACAACCCTAATTCTTATTCCAAATCCAGATGATGATATAAGGTTGGTAGGTGACGCACTTGGATCGCATCTTGCATGGCCTAAGATGCTTATCATCTTTGAAGATAATTTTGTATACAGACCTATTTTCCAAATAAATTCATCCATTATTGAATTCTAATGTGAATTATTAACTTGTTTGTTAGTATTTCATCATTTATTTGGATTTTAGGAGTTTAATAATATAAATAAGCATCAAACGGGAAAGAATAAATCTTCACAACTACAGCCACCTCAAACACAAGAAAGAGTAAATCCACAAATAAAGAAAGCGAAATCTGATACATAAATATAGTTTAGATTTGTTGATGGTGCATTAGCTTCTATAAGATTACTATTGAATACCATTCAAGGAGTGAATGAATGTGTTGTTGTTCATGTTTCCTTTGATGAAGAAGTGTTTGGAGAAGCTTTTCATTTGTCTGTATTCAAAGAAGATATAATTGAGTTTTGCACGTTCCAAAAGATTGGGGTCGTGCCTGTTACGTTATATATGAGGTAAGAAGTTTATTTTTTTATATATATAGAACTTCATATATATACATGTATCTATAGTTGACAATTATATAATACAAAACTTAATTCACATTACATTTTGTACTTGTAGGCATTTACACCATTAAGTGACCAATATGGCTATCAAGCTAGTTATATGTTCATGGATCTTAGTGTAGTTGCTATACAAGATGGTCCACGTGAGGATCGTGCTATAAGTTTAGCAACCCAGATGTTATATATGGAGAATGAACATCAATTTCTAATTATATCTTAGAATCATGGGTAAGATTTTAAACTTAACAAATTGTCAATTGATCAACTACTTCCTATATGAAGTTAATTTTTACATTATTAATAATCTTTATCATCAATTTTATGGTTTAACAATGATCGAGTAAGTTCTCTAATAGTTATTTTGTTATAGTTCAGTTTCTTATGGTATTTTTACTTATGGTTGCTATTATTAATCTTTTATTATTATGTTTGCGCATTTCCAATTCAAAGTGCATTCAACATATATAATGTAGAAAAAAGAAAGAAAGGAAGACCAAATGGTCCAGTTTATAAGTTAATAAAGATACTAAACTTGAATTTAAAACACTTATTGGGTGGAAGATTAATTAAAATTACTTATGTTTACTTTATGCTTATTTATAGTGCCTAAGACAACTGACAAGTGTTGAGTGCGGATTCTACATATGTAAATTTATGAGAGAAGTCATTGAACGAGCCAATGTTAAATCATTTACCATAATAGTATGTAACCATATGTTTTATTAGTTTTCTTCTAATTTATAATTTGATTGATCACTTTCTAACAAATAAGGTGTTTGAATTTTTAGTTTAATGGACAAAATTTCTATACAAAAGATGATATCGACGGACTTCTTGAAGAGTGGATCGAAGAATTAATACAATTTCTCATTTGAGATTTTTAATCTTTGTTTATTTAAACTATATGTAGTCTTTGATGATTATGTTAGTTTGGCTTAGAAAACTAATGTATATATATACTTAGTTTATATAGACTATATGGATATGATTATGATCAAGTTATTATGTTAATTTAATATTAGTATGTAAATTTACATTTATACTCTATTTTATTTGAAATATTTGGTGTATGTAATGAATTTGGATTACATTTATAAAATTCCAGAGGGTAGTATAGACAAATATATTACAAATATCCCCTAGAAATATATACTACAGCGCTTATAAGGCGCCGTGAGAGGTGCTTCATATCTAGATATCAAGACGCCTGTAGACCTTCCACGGCGTTTTATAAGCGCCTTGGTAGCCAAGGCCTATTACGGTACTTGGAACCAAGGCGCTTTTATGAGCGCCGTGAAAGAAATTTCAAAGCATTTATAAAGCACCTTGAAAGGCATTTTTTGTTATAGTGTAAATAAGAATTACAATTATGGCCAACAACAACGTCTTTATCAGAGACGATTCCTGTATTATTAATGAAATTCATTTATGTATATAATAAACTGAAAATAGAAAAATGAGAAACAATTCATAAATGATCTAAGAATATCAAATATATAAATATAGCAAAATATAATATAACGTGATGACACATCATCAATTATAACATTCAAGAAAACCTGTTCTCTAGACATATTCATTAAATATCTTTAGCAGAAAGCTTTGTTAAAGGATCTCCAATCATGAGATTAGTGCTAATATGTTCAAATAACACTCTTTGTTTCTAAGGTACTTTTTTTGGTAAAAATTAGTTCATTAAAGGCCCAAAAGCAACAAGAGAACAGAAAACAAAACCTACGAAAGCGGAACAATATGAATGAACCGACACTTTACGCAGAAAGTAATCAATGGTTTAGAAAGAAACATCAGAAAAGATAAAACTAGGAGTAACATGAATATGAAAATAGCTCGTCAAGCCAGACAAAGAGCTCCATATGGCTAAATTATAGGCAACGTAGTTAATCTCTCGTGGGATTAAAGATACCTCCCAAAGCTAAAAACACTAGATAAGGTTTCGACAATCGCGCACTATGGTGTCTACTTCCCAGGAAGACACAAGACATTTCCCGAATATAGTGCTAAGGGCTTGCGCCGAATCTCCTTTGATTACAACATCTAGGAACCTCTGCTCTTTAGCTAAACATAAAGCTTTTCTCACAGCTACAACTTCCACAATGATTGGTTTGTTGAAAGGAACTACTTCAATATAGGCTATCAAGATAGCTACAACAACAGTGGCATCCTCCTCTCGCATCTGAACATCGGTATTGAGTTGGATCCATCCTTTTGGTGGTGGAAGCCACTTCTTTGTGCCCACGTACCTGGGGTTTTCCTTGAGAAAGCTTCTTTGAACTCGACAAATTCCCTCATAATATCTTGATGGATCTTCATAAGTCAAAACCCTAGTTAAAGAAGACCAATTCATTGTGACCCTTCCAAACACACTTTAAGATAATCGAGGCACACAGTAAAACTCGGGTATATTTCCTAAACCAGTCAAGTCCATCAACATTTTAAAGGTGTCATGCACTAAACTGGGTAATGCCCTAGATCTGATGCACCAAGAAGACATGAACCAGATAGGCTGAACCTAGTGGTGTCATGCACTAAACTAGGAACCCGATGTTGAATCGTTTCTACTTCCACGCTGCAAAGTGGACAGCTCACACTTTCCAAAGGGAAACAATAGCTAAGAACTGAGCAAACTGGAAGAGCATTCTAAATTAGAAACCACGACATTACTCTATGCGTCAGACATAGCTTAGAGTGCTAAATTTTCTTGAAGACTAAGCACTGCTCCGGAGGGCAAGCAATACTCTACTTCTGATCCAACATAAAAGTGTCCCGACTTCGACGCCACCTAGCCCTATCCCGGGATTCTGCCAAAGCAAGTGGAATTCTTAAAATTTTCCTCAAAAGCCATCCTTAGTTTATGAATATTCCAAGTGGCCCCAGGTAGAATAAATTATGCAACCCATGCATACGCATCGTGGTCCCAGATCAATTTTTAGGTTGGGCTGAAAACCATCACATTTAGGCACCCAAGGATCTACCCAGATGTTCACATAATCACCACTGCCGACTAACCAGCAAGCCCCTTTGGTGCCAAATCCATGAATGCTAACGAAAGCCTTCTAGAAGATTGAGTCTCCTAGTTTGGACGTTACATCCACGAAATTTCCCACCTTCATATACTTACCCCAGAGGATTGTTCTCCATAGAGATTTTGACCCGTAAGGAGCCAACCCCATTTAGCAAGTAGAGCGCAATTAATGTCACTAGTTCTCCAAACCCCTAAGCCGACTGAAGATTTTGGCAGACGAATTGCATCCCAAGCTTTCAAGGGAAAATTTTGGAAATTTCCTTAATTGTTTATCAATAGTAGTACAGGATGGTTCACAAATTGGTCCAATTGAAAATCTTGCCTCCTAGACAGAATTTCAAAGAAATTCCCAGAAAAGATGTAAAGAGGTCACAAATGCTTCCTCTTCAAACCCGATCTGTCACGACCTGAGGCCGGGGTCAATGACAGAATGAGTATTTCATAAATTAGAAATACCAAAAAGAACTAAATAAAAAGACTCAATTCATTCAAAATTTTATCCCAGAGACTCTAATCTTTCAAACCTGGCCTTAACAAAATATTTAAATGAAAATAAAATCCCACAGTTATGCGTTACTCATTCAACATAGATTGTATATTAAACAATTGTTTTAATAGTCGTACATCACAAATCATCTCACACTCAAACTCACATATAAGTAATACAAACCGTGTCCAGATTTCATATTCTAATTATAAAGTTTAATGAAATCCAAATTCCTACTGAAATTTAAATATTTCACAAGTCTCATAGGAATTTACCAAATTATAAATAACTAGTTGTTCTGCAAATACCTCGATTTATCTCTTCTGATCCATATTACACTAAGTGTCACCTGAAGGGAAGAAAGGGGTGAGCTAATACCCAGTAAAGAATCAATTACAAGTTCCTACATGTATATAAAATATACTCATGTTGAAGGTCCTGTTTGGTCAGTATTCCATTCAAAATAGTTCACCAAACTCAAGTAGAAATCATAGTCCAATGGTCAAATATTTCAAACCATTGTAACATCCATCAAAACCAGTACATATCCATTCAAATTAATATATATCCATATATACAATCATAATGTCTGAAATGTTCTAATGGATCACTCGTAAGTCCGAGCCACCTAAAGAGGTGCCGTAAGTCCAATCACCCGATGCGGGACATCGTATGTCCGATCACCCAATATAGGGTATCGTAAGTCTGATCACCCAATGCATCGTAAGTCCGATCACCCGATGTAGGGCATCGTAAGTTCGATAACCCCATATAGGGCATCGTAAGTCCGATAACCCCATATAGGGCATCGTAAGTCCAATCTCCTAATATAGGACATCGTAAGTCCGATAACCTCATGTAGGGCATCGTAAGTCCGATAACTCCATGTAGGGCATCGTAAGTCCGATCACCCGATGTAGGGTATCGTAAGTATGTGAATGTATGCAAATATTTCATAATTGACAAAATAAAGATATGCACCATTTTCACAAAATCTCAAAATAACCACGCAGTAATCTTTAATCAAATCACTTTCAGTACTCAAAACTGAGTTCTCAAACTATTTTGCATTTTCTAAAAATTTCGGCATTACAACAGCTATTTTCTATCAAAACCCAAAAATCCAATTTCCTGCAGAAACCAATCCAAAATAGTATATATGACACACCAACCAGTGTGACGTGTCTCCTAGGCAGTTTATATCTTAAATCAGGTCAAAAATTGATATAAACACAATTTTTATAAATTATTTTACGAAATTCTATATTTATTGAAAATATGTAAAATTCATAAATTAAATTGGTTTTGAATTAAGTAATCAAATCCTTACCTCTATCGAGCGCCCAACTAGCGTTACAAGGCTATGGAGAAAGTTTGGCATTGTTTAGCTGTCATTTGGAAGAGCAGACATCGTTTTCGAAACTTTAGTTCCTTGGTTTGAAAATTTTATTTTCAAACGGAGCTTCAAATCATGTAATGGACTTTACCACTAAATTCAGAGCATCCAAAAACCCTAGGTTAGACATATAATTTGTCAAATTTGGATGCGGGCCCCACGGCACGCAAATCGAGGCAAATCTAAGCCGTCTGATTTCATTTTTCGGGCCTGTTTCAGAACATAGTCAACATATATCTCATTTTTCACTATTTTCAACGTAGATTCCAAAAATGATATCAATTTTAAAATCTAATAGTCAGATCGAAAACTCAATTTCAAAACCAATTATACACAAAAATGTCTAACGAAATTAAAATCAAACGGAGCAAAATCAAGATACGAGGTACCTACCATCAGATTGCCTGTGATGAGAGGAGTCCACGGCAACCAGTTTTGCGGCGAACAATGGCCAGAATTGGCTCCGACGAGAAAAAGAAGCCGCGGCATTTTCTACGTTTTTCCACCGATCGACGGCTCCAACGGGGTTGATTCTGGCGGCGGGAGCTTCATCTGGTAGCTGGGCATCGATGCCAGTTGGTGACGCGGGGCAACGATGGCCGGAGATGGCTCAATGGAGCTTCGCCAGAAATCGGTTTGTGATTTTGCTCTGGGGACCAAATCGAAAAAGAAAGGAAAAGTGGAGGGATTTATGGCAATTTTCGTAACTGTAGCTCCACGGGTCAACTTCTAGTTAATTGGGTACTATTTTGCTTATTTGCACTTGGACCTAGTTTTCTAAAAATCTTCTTAAAAATGCACTTGAATAATTACAATTTGACCCAAATTTTCAAACTTTTCTTACATTTTTGCCCAAATGAACCTAGACCCAAATCCATCTAAATTCATTTTTTTTTGGGGTCAAAAGACCAATTTGCCCTTACAATTTTTATGGGATTTCATATGCTTCCCTCCTTAAATGAATTTCGTCCCGAAATTTAAGTATAAGGCATACACTCAAAGTACAACTTCAAGTTGAAAATTAAATAAGTGAGGGTATTTTTCATACATCTCTGTCTCGAGTTCCCAAGTGGCTTCCTTTTCCTTATGGTGATTCCAAAGAATTTTGACAAGTGGACTTTCTCTATTGCGAAGCACTTTGAGTTCTCTTCCCATTATTCGAATTGGTTGCTCTTCATAAGTAACATCCTCTTGAATTGGTATCTCCACGTATTGAATTACATGAGATGGGTCAGGAATATATTTCCTCAGCATTGAAACATGAAAGACGTTGTGCACATAGCCCAATTGTGGTGGTAAGTCCAATCGATATGCTACTGGCCCAATTCTTGCAGTAATCATAAATGACCCAATATATCTTGGAGCTAACTTTCCCTTAACTCCAAATCTAGTAACTCTACGCCTCGGTGTAACCTTTAGAAACACTTGGTCACCAACGTCAAACTCTACTTCTCGTCTCAAGGGATCTACATAACTCTTTCGACGACTCTGGACAACCTTAAGTCGGTCTCTTATCATGTTGAACTTATCAGTAGTCTCTTGTATCAATTCTGGCCTAAGAGCACTCACCCCTCTGCGTCAGCCCAACACAAGGGCGACCTACATGGTCTATCATATAATACCTCATATGGAGCCATACCCAAACTGGCTTGGTAGCTGTTATTGTATGCAAACTCCACTAACGACAAATGATCATCCCAGCTTCTACCAAAATCAAGTATACATGAGCGAAGCATATCCTCTAAAGTTTGAATTGTTCTCTCAGATTGGCCATCTGTCTGTAGGTGATGAGCTGTACTAAGATTTAGTTCTGTTCCCAAAGCTTTCTGTAAAGCTCTCCAAAACTTGGATATAAATCTTGGATCTCTATCAGAAACTATACGGAAAGGCACTCCATGTAAACGAACAATGTGATCCAGATAAAGACGACTAAGTCTGTTGAGAGAAAAATCAATTCGAATTGGTATAAAATGAGCAGTTTTAGTCATTCGATCAGCAACTACCCAAATTGCATCATTTTTCCTTTGAGTTCTCAGCAATTCTGTTACAAAATCCATAGTGATCTTATCCCATTTCCATTATGGAATAGGCAATAGCTTAAGTAATCCAGCTGGTCTTTGATGTTTTGCATTTACTTGCTGACAGATTATACACTTAGCCACAAAAGTAGCTACGTCTCGTTTCATGCATTTCCACCAGTACCATCTCTTTAAGTCGTGGTACATCTTAGAGCTACCGGGATGTACCGCAAACTTAGATTTGTGAGCTTTAATTGAGATAGTCTCTTGAAGGTGTGGATTATTAGCTATAGCTAACCTTCCATTGAATAGTACAAATCCTTCTCTATTAGTACTCTATCTATCTAGTTCACCATTCTAAAGTTGGCTCCAGATTTTCTTTAATTCTTGATCCTGCCATTGACTTTGTTGAGCTATCTGAAGAAGGGAAGGAGTAGCCACTATATTGCTAACACAAGTGATAATGTTTCTCTCGAAATACTCCAAATTATAATCACCAATAGTGACTGAATTTTTCCACTCTTCAAGTATCAAAGAAGCAAGTATACCATGAGATTTATGGCTCGAGGCATCTGTTACCACATCTGCCTTTCTAGGATGATACTGAAGATTGAAATCATAATCCTCCATATACTCAATCCATCTTCTCTGTCTCAAATTTAAGTCTCGTTGACTGAAGAGATATTTCAATCTCTTGTGATCGGAGTAAATATCAAACTTAAAACCATACAAGTAACATCTCCAGATCTTGAGAGCAAATATTACAGCTGCCAATTCTAGATCATGAGCAGGATAGTTCTTTTGATGAGGTTTCAATTGACGAGAAGCATAAGCTACAACCCGGTCATTTTGCATTAAAACATATCCCAATCCCAAACCAGAAGCGTCAATGTACACCACATATGGTTCACTACTATCAAGGACAATCAGAATAGATGCGTTTGTCAGTTTTTCCTTCAATTTCATGAATGATATCTCACACTCATCATTCCAAGCAAACTTGACATCTTTCCTCGTTAACTTGATTAAAGGCAAAGCAATACTCGAGAAGTTTTCTACAAAACGACGATAATAACCAGCTAAACTAAGGAAACTCTGCACCTCAGTAACATTTCTCGGTCTTTCCCATCTTAGAATAGACTATATCTTAGACAGATCAACTGAGATACCATTTTGAGAAATCACATGGCCCAAGAATTTAATTTCTGTCATCTAGAAATCACATTTCGATCTCTTGGCATATAACCGAGGATCTCTCAAAGTCTGAAGCACGGTCCTTAAATGTTTAGCATGTTCTTCCCGAGCCTTAGAATAAATGAAAATGTCTTCAATAAACACAACCACGAATCTGTCCAAATAAGGCCTGAAGATTCTGTTCATAAGGTCCATGAATGCTGCAGGTGCATTCATCAACCCGAAATGCATAACTAGAAACTCGAAATGACCATATCGAGTCCTGAATGCAGTTTTCAGTATATCTTCTTTACGAATCTTCAGTTGGTGATACCCGGATCTCAGGTTTATCTTTGAAAAGAATTTGGATCTACCGAGTTGGTCAAACAACTCGTCAATTCTTGGCAAAGGATATTTGTTCTCTATTGTAAGCTGGTTTAGCTTTCTGTAGTCCACATAAAGTCTGAGTGTACCATCAGCTTTCTTGGCAAAGAGAACTGGAGCACCCCAATGTGAGGTACTACTCCTGATGAACCCTTTTGACAATAGGTCATCTAGTTGTTCCCTTAATTTAGTCATCTCTGTAGGGGCCATTCGATAAACAAAAATATAAACTGGTTGAGTTCCAAAAACTAAGTCGATACAGAATTCAATCTCTCTGTCAGGTGGTAATCCAGGTAAATCCTCTGGAAAGACATCAGGAAATTCACTAACCACTGATATCCATAGGTATTTATCGGCAGTTCCTATTTCTCTATCAATGGTGAATAGGCTTCCATAACATTCTAATTTCTTTCTCCCACCAATACTTGCTCTTAGGAGAGGACTGAGGCTTATTAGATTTAAACCATCTTGATACTAAACTAAATAACCATCTTCAGTATGAAGAGTCACCTTTCTTCTATGACAATCCACTATTGCTCTATATTTGGACAACCAGTCCATACCAAGAATCACATCAAATTGGTTCATAGGTATCACAATCAAATTAACTAATATCTCACATCCATCAATGACGATAGAACAAGAGTTGCATATAGTAAACACACCATTGACATTTCCCAAAGGAGTATCAAGATTCAAAGTAGGATCAAAGATTTCAAATTTTAGACCTAACATATTAGCAAACGACATAGATATAAAAGAATGTGATGCACCGGTATCCAATAACACATGAGCCCAAGAGTGATAAAGTAAAATCATACCATCAACCACTCTTGTTCCAGACTGATCATATGCATCTGTCCCGGTGACTGCATAAGTTTGAGCTTTCCCATTTCCTTTGTTTCCTCTGCCTCTGCCCGGATGACTACTGCTAGACCCAGGAGTACTATGTGGGACTATCCATAACCTCCTTGTATTCCAGATACCTGAGTTGTCTGGCATCCTGTGGTAAAAGTAGAACCCTGAGGATGATATTGGTGCTGAACATTGAGTTAAAAGTTTGAGCTGAGCTTTGGAAATGAGCAGGCCTAGTTTGCTGACTAGGGATGGGCATCGAAGTTGTTTGACTCCCATGTGGTCCTCTGGTGGTCGATGAAAGAGTCTGCAAAAACTGGGGGCAATTTCTTCTAAAATGGCCCTGTTGACCACAGTAGTGGCAGGAATATGGAGTAAAATGCTCACTTCCTGTTGAAACAAAACTGCCACTATGTACACTGCTCTATGAACCCTGTCCTTGCCATCGTCCTTTTTTCATTTTTCGGTCTGTACCTTTTCCCTTATATCCACCCGTAGTTCCTCTATCACCAATCAACGTAGCTTCAATTCTCTAAGCTGTACCATAAGCCTTAATAATGGTAGTAATTGGAAATGGCTCTAGTCTGGTGCGAATCTCTGACCTTAAGTTAGTTCTGAAATGAACCACTTGCAATCTCGAATGGTTTCCCGATGTACGATCATACTGGGAGAGTTCCACAAACCTCGCATAGTATTCATCTACAGTCATACTACCTTGGCGTAAGATATTGTATTGTTTCAGCATCTTATTAACATGGTCGTCATTGGCATACTGTCCTCTAAACAGTTCATCAAACTATTCCCAAGTCATAGTGGTAATGTCATGAATCAACTTAATAGTGTTCCATTAATAATCAGCACCATCTTGAAGCAAGTACATTGCAAAGCCCACTCTAAACTCTGCTGGTACTGCCAAGGTATCAAATTTCTTTTGAACTTCCTTAAGCCATCTCAGTGCAACTGTGGGATCGTGTTCACCATAAAAGTTCGGTGGATTCAGCTTAGTAAAATCCCTGAAGCTATTAGATCGGTCATTTTCAGCAGTTGGCATTGTCATAAGACCAAGTATCCTCTGCATAGCTCGTTAAAGAGCATCAACAATATAAAAAGCAGGAGAGTCTTGCTATGAAGAAGCATCTTGTTCTCTCTCAAGTTGAGGCACTCTTCTTCTTGGAGGCATTTTCTTAATCTGTATTTCAATATATCCAACGTATTAGTAAGATGATGATTTTGTACGACCTATGTAAAAGAAACGTCCAATCTAGTTTAATGAATGACACACTCCGAGTATTTTAAATTAAAACCTGGCTCTGATACCAAATTTTCTGTCACGACCCGAGGCCGAGGTCAATGATAGAATGGGTATTTCATAAATTAAAAATACCAAAAAGAACTAAATAAAAAGACTCAATTCATTCAAAATTTTGCCCCGGGGACTCTAACCTTTCAAAACTGGCCTCAACAAAATATTTAAATAAAAATAAAATCTCACAGTTATGCATCACTCATTTAACATAGATTGTATATTAAACAATTGTTTTAATAGTCGTACATCACAAATCATCTCACACTCAAACTCAGACATAAGTAATACAAACCGTATCCAAATTTCATATTCTAATTATAAAGTTTAATGAAATCCAAATTCCTACTGAAATTTAAATATTTCACAAGTCTCGTAGGAATTTACCAAATTATAAATAACTAGTTGTTCTGCAAATGCCTCGATTTATCTCTTCTGATCCAAATTACACTAAATGCTACCTGAAGGAAAGAAAGGGGTGAGCTAATGCCCAGTAGAGAATCAATTACAAGTTCCTACATATATATAAAATATACTAATATTGAAGGTCCTGCATGGTTAGTATTCCATTCAAAATAGTTCACCAAACTCAAGTAGAAATCATAGTCCGATGGTCAAACATTTCAAACCATTGTAACATCCATCAAAACCAGTACATATCTATTCAAACCAACATATATCCATGTATGCAATCATAATGTCCGAAGTGTCCTAATGGATCACTCGTAAGTCCGAGCCACCTAAAGAGGTGCCACAAGTCTGATCACCTGATGTGGGGCATCCTATGTCCTATCACCCAATGCAGGGCTTCGTAAGTCCGATCACCCGATGTAGGGCATCGTAAGTCCGATCACCTGATGTAGGGCATCGTAAGTGCATGAATGTATGCAAATATTTCATAATTGACAAAATAAAGATATGCACCATTTCCACAAAATCTCAAAATAACCACGCAGTATTCTTTAATCAAATCACTTCCAGTCCTCAAAACTAAGTTCTCAAACCATTTTGGATTTTCTAAAAATTTCGGCATTACAACAGTTATTTTCTATCAAAACCCAAAAATCCAATTTCCTACAAAAATCAATCCAAAATAGTATATATGACACGCCAACCAGTGTGATGTGTCTCCCAGACAGTTTATATCTTAAATCAGGTCAAAATGAATATAAACACAATTTTTATAAATTATTTCACGAAATTCTATATTTATTGAAAATATGTAAAATTCATAAATTAAATTGGTTTTTGAATCAAGCAATCAAATTCCTACCTCTATCGAGCACCCAACTAGCGTTACAAGGCTATGGAGAAAGTTTGGCGTTGTTTGGCTGTCATTTGGAAGAGCGGACGTCGTTTTTGAAACTTTGGTTCCTTGGTTTGAAAACGTGATTTTCAAACAGAGCTTCAAATCATGCAAGGGACTTCACCACTGAATTCAGAGTACCCAAAAATCCTAGGTTAGACATATAATTTGTTAAATTTAGATACGGACCCCACGGCACACAAATCGAGGCAAATCTGAGCCGTCCGATTTCATTTTTCGAGCCCGTTTCAGAACATAGTCAATATATATCTCATTTTTCACCATTTTCAACGTAGATTCCAAAAATGATATCAGTTTTAAAATCTAACGGTCCGATCGAAAATTCAATTTCAAAACCAATTACACACAAAACTATCCAACGAAATTAAAATCAAACGGAGCAAAATCGAGACATGAGGTACCTACTATCAGATTGCCCGTGAGGAGACGAGTCCACGGCGAACAGTGGCCAGAATCGACTCTGGCGAGGAAAAGAAACCGCGGCATTTTCTGCATTTTTCCAGCAATCGACGGCTCCGACGGGGCCGATTCTGGCAGCGCGAGCTTCGTGCGGCAGCTGGGCGTCGACGTCGATCGGTGGTGCGGGGCAACAATGGCTGAAAGTGGCTCAACGGAGCTTCGCCGGAAATTGATTTGTGATTTTGCTCTGGGGACCAAATCGAAAAAGAAAGGAAAAGTGGAGAGATTTATGGGTAATTTTCATAACTAGAGCGCCATGTATCAACTTCTAGTTAATTGGATATTGTTTTGCTTATTTGCACTTGGACCCAGTTTTCTAAAAATCTTCTCAAATATACTCTTGAATAATTACAATTTGACCCCAATTTTCAACTTTTCTTACATTTTTGCCCAAATGAACCTAGACCCAAATCTGTCCAAATTCTTTATTTTTTTTTGGGTCAAAAGACCAATTTGCCCTTACAATTTTTATGGGATTTCACACGATCTCTTTAAACAGTACACAAATTCCTCCATAAGAGTTTCAAACCAAGAATGATAGTAATAACAAAAAGGGAGAGCAATATATATTATATTCAAATAATTATAATTATAAATAATGCAAATAAGTGTATAAAGAATTTAATAAAAAAATTCTCTATCATGCAACCTAAAAACACCTTATATAAAGTAATAGATTCAATGTTAAGATTGTAAGAAAAAAATAACAACAATAGGCAATATATAAAATTGTACAAATATAACAAATATTTATAAGAAACTTTTAAAATAAAATAAAAGCAAAAATGTTGCTCCAATAACAAACGAGGTGCGATATATGAATTATCCATAAATCAACAAACCAACAAAATGATAACAATATTATCAGTCGATGTCTGTGTGTCACACAGTTTTATTGAAACCGATTCGCCCCTTTTATTAGAGTACTTAAGGACTAAGTCTCTCAAAATATAATGACAAAAAGCAGCAAGACAAGTATAAGATTTCTGCTTAGGCGAACAAGATTACTATAAACTCTAACACTCAGAATTCTAGCTAAACTTTCTAATACTCAAAAAACTAAGGCAAAAAACTAAGAACTCAAGAACACTAGGAGAACTTGAGAGAAAGGCTAGAGAGAATAAGAGGAGGACTTGAATTTTGGTGCGAGGAAATGAGAAAAATTGGGTCTCCTTTTATAGGTTCCAAATAGGGATTAGGAAACTCTCAGTATTTAATTACGAAATGTTGTTTGCTATAAACCATGGCCATTACAAACTTTTTCTACCATTAACTATAGCGATTACGAAACATCTCTATTCCTTTCATTAATTCCAAAAAGTATTTCAAAATTATAGGCCATTAGTTAGAAACATTTTGTCAGTTATAGAATTCTGACAAATATTTCGTCAGTTACAATTGTTATAGACATTTTATTACTAAAATGGTTTGTAACTCCCAAGACATAACTTATAACTTTAAAGGAAAATTGACAAATAAGAATATCTATTTTTATTTTCCTTTTAACTTATTGGATGAAATTTGAGTCTCAATTTCATCCATTAAAGCCATATTTTTCCAACAAGCGCTACTCAAATGTATGTGAGGTTTCATTTTATCGGAGAAGTTGTAATTCAAAGCAAGTTTGCTTTGTTGAAAGTGCCCATTAAAAATAATCCTGCAGATATAGCTACTAAGTTCAAACAGTGTTGAGATTTGATCAGACTGGAGCAGAATAATCAGCTAGAACTGACTACACGATAAAGAGATCTACTAGAATTTGACAACCAAGGTGGATTTGATTGAAGATATGGTTCACAAATTTTGACACGCGTCAAATTTTGGTAATTCAGCTAGGTTAATAGCTGAGCTAGTTGTTATAACAGTACTATTTGAGCACATTTCTCTAATTTCGTTGTTCTTTTGGTATTAAAAATCTTTGTGCTATAAACAGTGCTGATGGGAGTCATTACTACGTCTGGTAATCAATCTTTGAGAAAGTCTTAGAGAAATCGTACTAATCTTAGCGCGAATGATATTCTTGTTCCACATTAATTGCGGATTTGTGGAGGTAGAAAATCACGTGCATATAGGATTTTCGTGCACAAGGATTCACATATTGATTATTGAATCTAATGACTAAATGAGCTGTTATGCTATTGTGGTAGAGCTAGTTACTAGATCTCCATTTTGTTTTTTTGAAACTAGATCTGCTAATTAATTAAAGCTTTTAATATCTTTTATGAGTGTTAGAACGTCTGTGAAAACGGGATGGAAGCTTCTAATAGCTTTTCTAGTCTTCCTATAAAACTGAGAAATGCAAAATCTCTTTTCTCTCTAAATTTGATTTTATCAAATTCAAGATTTATTTAAGGAGAAAAAAAACTGTAATATCCACTTCGTAACACATTATCATTGGTGACAATATACAAAAACTTTACTAATTTTTGTCGAAGAAAAATCCTATTCAATTATTAGTTTGTCGAAGAAAAATCCTATTCAATTATTAGTTTTTGCAAGAAATTAAACATATAAATATATACATAGAAGTAGTACAGAGGGATTATTATAATCCTGATACATATAAAATATAGTTGTACCAAATTAATAGGACAAAACATACCAACAATGTGATGTGATCCAGGTCCCATAATGTTTACTAATCCAAACTACTAACTTAATAAAGGGAATCATATCTTCTTTTATTTTCAATCTTATTCATTGGAAATAATTTGAGGGATTGAATTAAGTAAAATTTTTAATCATACTTGATTAGGTAATCAAAAGTCAGCGGCTTGAAGACATGAGAAGCTTCCTTCTCTATCACCTCCAACTGCCACTCAAACAGGTGCATGTAAACCACCCAATCTCCATTCCCGGCCGGGCTCGGCATCGGCATAACATAGCCACATTCTCCGCCCCAGGGAAAATGGTACGACCCGAAAAACGGTTTACCCCACCCGAAATCGACATCCGAAACCGGAAACCTCTGGCCGGAGGATACAACAAAAGAGGGTCCATCTTCTCTCCGGTAGCTGTAAATCCTAGTCATCCCGGGCACCGGACGGAGAGCCTCCACCCAGTCAATCAGCCCTAAGAAATGCTCCTTCGTCACAGCCACTTCTAAGCACTCATGGACTTCTCCGGCCACTCTATTCAGCGGCTCTTCGATGAGATCGCCAACTTTCTTGCCCGTAAATGGAATAGACAAGACATTGCCGAAGTAGGAATCCATCGCTTTGTGCTCTCCTTCACTCAACCACTTTCTCCCGTCAACCACAATCCCCATTCTGCAGGGCTTTTCTGCATCGGCGGCCGGAGAGCATTTGGCCACCAACTTCCACAAGAACGCGCCGAAAGATTCGAGCTTGGTCCTCTTGGAGTGGTCGGAGCTTGCTAGGGTCTGGAGCTTCTTGAGCTGATCGGATTTAACGTAGTATATGCGGCTTATGAGATGGTCGGCAGCGGCGGGTGAAGGGTTTTCGGGAGGCGGCGGTGGGAGAGCGGTGACGGCGACGTACATGTCTTGGAAGGCGGGATCGATGAGGCCGGGGCGGCGAGGGTTTAGGATGGACCGCCGAAATGAAGGGAGGTGGGTTAGGGTTTTGGAGCGAGCCGATTCCGCCCATGAAACAAGGAACATGTTGGCTGAGTAGGCGTCGGCTACGCGGTGGTCGAATGAGCATCCTACCACCACCCCACCACACTTGAGCTCCGTCGCCTGTATAGTTTAAAATGTATGCATATATATACAATTACTTAAAAGAAAATGTTACATTAAAAAAGTCATAACAAAGAGAAAACTTTGGCATATTGATACATGAGAGTGCATGATTTTGAAATCCAATTATGTCACAATTATTAGGAATCTAGATTATAGTATATTGTTCTAAGATAAGATGATAAATGAAAAATCTGAAGTATTACTAATCAAAATTAAGCGAGAGAAATCATAAGAGTCACTTATTAATACTGTCACGAGTATATGACACATTTAATTTTCAACTTTTAGAGAAAAAAAATTGTTTCTCAATAAAAACGAAAGAAAGAATCGGAACCTAATTTCGCTGGAAATAACATATTAGAATTAAATAACTAATTCTATAAAAAAAAAAATAATAAATAATAATAAAATAAAATGAAAACAATTCTGAATAACTCACTCCCAATAGAATTATTTTTCTGTGTCCCCTATCACAAAATATTTAACCAACAAAATGTAGGTTTCACTTCGTGATCATCATATTGGGTACAAAATGTAGGTTCCAATTCATGAATAATGGTATACATCAAAGCTATAAGAAAAGGCACTAAATGACAGATTGTTGTGATTATGATAATCTTTGGTGATGCATGCATTGCATTATTACAAGTTGTTATGATTAATATCCTAATTTTACTTAATAATAATTAAGTTCACATATCAGATTGTTAAATTATATATAAATCAGGTAGTAATGCTTTAAGAGTAAAGTACTATTCTAGTATACGTGTAATGATCTTCTTGTCGGAATTTTAGTAATATATACTCAAATATGATTTTGCACGTCGACGTTAACGGACAATCAATCAAGGTCGGGGTAGCCTTACCGTAGCGACTTCAAATTCTATTTAAATATTAGATTTCAGTATTGACCGTTGTCTTATCTTTGCCATATTAATAGTACCATATTGAAAAAAATAAATAAATAAAAATAACGTAAGTTAATCCGTCAGAAAATATTAATAATTTGACGTGTCGATAAAGTTGGTCAAGCTACTTACGTAGGACACGCCCTCCAATATAAAATATCTTGGCACTTTGATTGGAGAATATTTGAATAAATTAATATACAGGACACTGATTACTGATGCGTGTGGAAATGGGTAAAACGTCCTTAGTGATAACTTAGACTTGGATGCTAAACGCACCTGACTATATTAATTAACTAACCTGAGAATCGATATTAAAGAATGGTGCTACGAGACTAATATACTTCAACTCAATTAGAATAGAAATACTACCTGCATATAAAATAAAGTAATTCACATAATTACTATGTAATTTAATAGAATCCAATGTTATGAACATCACTACACATATATGAAGAGCTTTTTTCATATAGAGTACTACAGGAATCAATTAACTGTAAGCCAAGAAATAATTTTAGTGCGGCACAACTTAATCGAGGTAAAATTTCTGAACCCAAATAATAACTCGAGAAGTAAAAAAATTCTTGTTACACTACGATCGAGCCTCTCTATCTGAAAAGATCACCCCCGGCAATTTCTTTTGAAAGCCTCTCGTACACACTTGATAAAACATATATATATATATAGGCACCAATCCAGTAGATATTTTTTTTTTTACCTATGCATATGTATTAATTTGGCTAATGAAAATTTAGCATGCATATTTTTTTATTGTAAAAAATAAGAAAGAGAAAGAGCATTAATGATGCACGTCTTTTCATGCACTTCATTATAGCTAATGGTGATCCAATGGCTAAAAAAAAATATCTACCCATAGATAAAGAAAAAAAATACCTATTGGATTGGCAACCTATATATATACTACCCATAAGTAAAGAAAAAAAATACCTATTGGATTGGCAACCTATATATATATATATATATATAGGTTGCCAATCCAATAGGTATTTTTTTTCTTTATCTATGGGTAGGTATTTTTTTTTTAGTCGTTGGATCGCCATCTAATGGTGATCTAATGACTATAATAAAGTGCATGAAAAGACGTGCATCATTAATGTTTTTTCTCTCTCTTACTTTTTACAATAAAAAAATATATATGCTAAATTTTTATTGGCCAAATTGATATCTATGCATAAGTAAAAAAAAAAAATACCTACTGGATTGGTGCCCATATATATACATATATATATAGGTACCAATCCGGTAAGTATTTTTTTTTTTTTACCTATGCATAGGTATCAATTTGGCCAATGAAATTTTAGCATGCACATTTTTTTATTGTAAAAAGTAAGAAAGAGAAAAAGTATTAATGATACACGTCTTTTCATGCACTTCATTATAGTCATTGGATCACCATTAGATGGTGATCCAACGGCTAAAAAAAAAATACCTACCCATAAGTAAAAAAAAAAATACCTATTGGATTGGCAACCTATATATATCTATATATATATATATATTGTTAAGATATTAACTTGTGCATTGAGCTTAAAATATCAATATCACAATAAATTTAAGATTAATATATAACCAAGGATTAACAGATAGTAAACTGAAAAATTCATTTTTTCATGATACACCAACAATGGAACACGAAAATGAAAAATTGAAGAAGAAGAAGATAAAGGAAGAAAACAAAAAGATAAAATATTCAAACCCAATAAGCGGGAAAATAAAGAAGTGGTTAATTTGAAAAATTCTCCTTTAATTTTTTCTCAATAATTATTTTTGAAATTAAAAGAAAATCAAAAAGTGTGCAAAAAAGATTATACAGACCTTTTAAAATTTCATGAATGTCTAGAGAAAAGGAACTGGAAGTGGAAAGGGATGGTCACAATAGTTATCCTAATATAAAATTGTTATAGTAATATTTATTTTTTATTGGTCGGTGATCCAGTAAGTATTTTTTATTTTTATCTAGTATTTTCTTTTTGTTATGAAGAGACGTGCATCATTAATATTATTTTTCTCTCTTATTTTTTAATATAAAAATTGTGCAAGAAAAATTTTCATTTGTCAAAATAATACCTATATATAAGTTAAAAAAATACATACTGGATTGGCCTTTTTAATTTATTTTGTGCTTAGATAACATTCGAGTTTTAATATTGACTTGAAACCGAAGTTATTTTCATTAAAAACTGATTAAGTGGCACAAGAATCAAAATAGACATTTAAATATTTTCTAAGAAATATCCAATAGAATAATAGATGTAAAACCTCTTAAAAGTGTAAGAGTAAAATGGTCTTTTGGCCCAATTTTAATTAAAAAAAAAAAACTATATTTAAAATTCGAATTCTGGGTTGTAATATGAAATTTTTTTGAAAAATAGACCAATTTGCAAAACAAAGGACTTAAATGACGAAATTTTCAAACTAGGGACTAATTGGCAAAACCTAGAGGTCCATTTATTGATGGGCACGTGGCTTGTAGCCCATTTCTCCTCAGCTCTCTCTTTCTCCTCCTGATTTTCTTTCTCGAAATTCCGGCAAGACACGCCGAAATTTGGACGAGCTCCGACAAGGCACTTTCCGACATCATCGAACGCCGCCACTATCCATGGTCGACAGCCCAGCTCTTGACGATCCTCGCGCCATCTAACGACATCTCATTTACCGCCAATAACACCATGAAGCTGTGACTAATTTTCCATTGTCAGCACAGATTCCAGCATTCAATCGTTGCGAAAATGGTCGGATTTGATTCGTCTCATCATGATCTTTAACGTGGTATATATTTCTTGATTTAATATTGTTCGGATTGAAACTTGTCATTTTTGCTTTATATTTAAATTTTTCAATCTGACTGTTAAATCATAAAATAAACCTCATATTTGTTTATGAAAACAAAAATTTTGATATATATTGACTATATTTGGTGATGAGCATGAAAATCTAAAGATAGCAGCTAAGATTACCTCGATTTGCATGCCACTAGTCTAGATTCGATTTAAACCTGAATCGGTCAAATTATATGTCGAATTTAGCGATTTTGGATGCTCTGAATTTAGTGATGAAATCTATTTCACAATCTGATGCTCTAATTAAAAATCGAGTTTTCAAACCTATTGATTAAAAGGTTCGAAAACGACTCCCGACCCTCCAAACGATGTCAAACTTTCTCCATAGCCCCGTAATGCTATTTGGATACTCGATTGAGGTAGGGATTCGATTACTTGATCTTCAAATTAGTTTAATTTTGATTTTCACATATTTTGAATAAATATGGTATTTTGTGAAATAATTCATAAAAATATGATTTATATCTATTTTGACCTGATTTGATATATAAATTGTTTGGGAAGCATGTCAAACTGGTTGGCGTGACATATATACTATTTTGACCTATTTTCTGAAGGAAATTGGATTTTTTTGAGTTTTGATCAAAAATGGCTATTATAATGCCAAAAGATTTAGAAAATCCCAAACGATTTGAGAACTCAGTTTTGAGGACTAAAAATGATTTGATTAAAGAATATTACATGGTTATTTTATTATTTTGTAGAAATTGTGCATATCCTTATTCTGTCATTTATGTAGCATTTGCATGCATTCACATACTTACGCAATTATCAGACTTACAGTACCCCGCTTTGGGTGCTCGGACTTACGGTCGCCAATTTAGGTAGCTCGGACTTACGGGTGATCCACTAGGATACTTCAGGCATCATGATTGTATACATGGTTATATGTTCGCTTGAATAGATATGCACTAGTTTTGGCAAATGATTTACAATGATTTAGAATATTTGAACTATTGGACTGTGATTTCTACTTGGATTTTATGAATTGTTTTGAATAGACCACTAACCATGCAGGACCTTCAATATGAGTATATTTTCTTACATATAAAAACTTATAATCGATTCTCTACTGAGCATTCACATGTTTACCCTCTACCTCTTCCCACTTTCAGGTGATGATTTATTTTGGGTAATTTGTCGTGGTGGTTTCAAAAGCATCTTGGGCATATGAATGTCATTCCTACATCTTCTTTAGTTGGTTCCTATTCTATGTCATCTCATCCTTTCTATGTCAAATTTATTTAGTCAATAATAATGTATTTACTAGTGGATGTATGAGATTGATTTTTCTATTAATTTGAGTACTTAGAAATACAAATAATTTGATGTAAATTAATTAGATATTGCATTTAAATTTTAAATGGACACGTTTTACTAAAATTTATGAAATAAGCAAGGTTCATAAATTAATTTGTCTAAAATTTTCTCTAAGCTTTAAATGAAGGATTTTCTTGGAAAATTTTCTTGATTATGAAATTTGATTACTTTTAAGGATTAAAATACAAAATTTCAAGTACTCAATTTTCTGGAATTTTAGAAAATCAGTATTTATTACTGTTTCAATATAAAATTACTAAAAGTCATGGTCTTAAAAAAAAAAACCCCTCTAGACACAATAAATATATATATATATATATATATCTTCGTCCATGCTCTGAACCATTTTTTATTTTTCTTCCCTACCTTATGTGGTAGTGAACTTGTGTTACTCTGTGATTAGTATAATATATTACCCTATGATTTGTTCCTGCTCTAAATCATCTGTTCTTTTAAATCCTAATGCGGTTTTTACAATACTACGGTCAAACGCATATGTTTCTCATAATGGTGAGACCCATGTTAGACAACAATCAACGATGAACGGTGATATATCTCATGATATCAATGTCACTTTTCAATTTAATTAGTTACTCAGGTTGGTAAAATCCAATTAACAATTCAATTGGTAAAATAAAAAAGTTGGCGTAGTCAAAGGTTTGTACCTGTAATATTACTTTTCAAATCCCTTAAAAGTAGTCGTGTAACGTGTTTCCCATAATCACACAGATCAACTTTTGCCCTTTTTCATCACCAAAATTGAGTACATAATACGGAATCATATATCTACGAAACTAATTACTTACACTAATTTCTAGCAATTCTAATTTGTAGAATATGAATTTTATATTTTACTTTTAAAGATCAAATAACTATTTTGTCTCACGTAAAAAAGATATTAGTGTAGCAATAATTCGCACATTACGAGGGTCTCAACCTAATTAATAAGATCTTCTTGGTTAACTAATGAATAATAATGAAGTATGATGCATCATATTCTCTTCTCATGAAAAAGAACACACACAAACCTGGACAGCGAGAACGCCACGCTTCTTCTTGGGCACGAACTTGCCTTCAACGCTCTCATCAGGGTTATAGAAGTTGAGCTCCTCAAGATCCACCTCCGCAAAGGCTTCAACAAAATCAACCCCGCGATTGTTGCACTGGAGCTCGGGCTCGCCGATGTTGTTCTGGACAACCTCGCCAGCAAAGGCGTAGTAAGGCACAAGAGCTTGGGCCATGGCCTTCTTCAGGACCCCAACCACGGACGTCGTCGTCCTACAGTCGACGTCCTCGGGCTCTTCCACCTCCCCGGGCGGCGTGACCGACACCGGCTTCTTGTAGCAGAAGAAGAGGCCGAAGTCGAGCGGGGGCAGGAGGAGGTCGAGGTTGGACATTGGCAGCCAATGCTCTTGTAGTGGAAGAAGTGGTGCCACCACCTCTTCCTTTCTCACTGTCACTTTGAATGGTTTTGCTAACTTCTCTCCTGAAACCATCTTTTTTTCTTCCTTTTTTTTTTTTTTTTTTTTTAATTTTCCGTGTGTGTTTGTTTAGCTAATTTGATCGGCCTTGCTCTCTATAGTAAGGTTCTTGTGTATTTATATAAGAGACAGAGATCAGCATAAGGGTCTGGATCGTAGTTCTTTTTTTTATATTTCGGGGGAAGGTTTTTTTGGGTGTGGATTAGAAATAGTTAGAAAGTAGTGGTTGATGTGGATTTGTCATGAGGAGAAACCAAGAAAAGGTTACTTGTTTTATTTGTAGGAACAAGTGGCGAATTTTTGTCCGAGCCCATACTAACATAGGTCCAGTGGAAGATTCGTATTTTTATATTAAGTGTGATATATATATATATATATATATAGGTTGCCAGTATTTTGATATTAAGTGTGATATGTATATAGGTTGCCAGTTTAATAGATATTTTTTTTTTCTTTATCTGGTAGGTATTTTTTTTTTAGTTATTGGATCACTATTAGATAATGATCTAATAGTTACAATGAAATGCGTGAAAATACGTGCATCATTAATACTCTTTCTCTCTCTTATTTTTTACAATAAAAAAATATACATATTAAATTTTAATCGGCCAAATATATACCTATACATAGGTAAAAAAAAAAAATACTTACTGGATTGGTGTCCATATATATATATATAAATATATAAATATATATATATATATATATATCTTTGACAAGTTTGATTATGCTATCATGTCCATATAAGTCTATAATGCTACATTTCTATTAGCTGTTTAGTTTATCGAAACTTTTTTAGTACGTCTTATGTATTTATATATATATATATATATATATATATATATGACAAGAAAATTATGAATTGAGAATCTTCAACCATATTATTATTATTGAAAGTTGTTAATTGAAGTTGAAATGAGGCCAGATTTAAACTTGAAGTTGTATATATATGATGGTAAATTATTTCAATCCAACTAACTAAGCGATTTTAATATATTATATTATCCTAACTTTATTTTCGTGTTTTATATTAAGTAGATGGTCAATATTGGTTTCAAGGTCGATACAAGATTATTTATATTTTTTCATGGTATATACAAGACTAATCATATGTCATATATATTCACAAAATGCAAGACGACTGATATTTGACAATTTTTTGTGCGTTGATCTACTGCTATGATCATAGGACCATATATATATATACACGACATCATCCAGTCAATATTTTTTTTATATTATAAGTACAGGCATATTTTTTTCCTGAAAATTATGAAGTAGGTACTTTACTTAGGCAATAGATGACTGATTCCTGCTTCTATATGCATGTAGTGTTATGTAATACATGATATTCTGTAAGTGATCTCCTGTGCTTATTTCTCTCCTCGAAAACTATTCCGACATGCTACGGTCGACCCCGCTTTTCTTAGCGTTAAATTTCAAAAGGTTCCAATTTTTGTACATAAACTTTTCATTTTTCTCATTTAACCTGTCAGTCTTATGCTATAAATAGATAGAAATAGTCCTACCTTGGTCCCCGAATTTATTATAGAGTTCTATTTTAGCCCCAAACTTACAAATATTGTTATCTTAGCATTTGATCTATTAAAGTGTCTTATTTTCATCCTATCTCTTTACTATTATAAATAAATAGAAAGAGCATATATTATTCAATAAATAGTAAAGAGCATATATTATTCACATAAAGCTTTCAACAAACAAAGATATTTTAAGTAATTTTCAAGACAAAATTGAGCTAGTTGAATTTTTTTCATTTTAAATATAGGTAAAAAGATTAATTTTGGTACAAAATTTAATAATCCCATTGTTGTCATAATTTAGTTTCGAACTTTTTTTTTTATCTTCTTAAGACTCATCATGCTAATATCAAATTTAATTAGTTTTCCAATGTAATTACAAAAATTAGTGTTTGTGTCCCTTTTTTTTTTTACATTTTGTTTCAATAAATGTACATTTTTCTTTTTTCTAACAAAATGTGTCACGATCCAAAATCCAGGCCAGTGGCAGAATGAGAATTTCACTAAAATGGGAAATTCTTTGATTTATTTGAAAAGTGTCAAAAGTTCTAGTTTTATAAAACAGTCCATTCAAATAAAATAATTAGAATTTCATCCTGTAAACCACTCCCACAGTTCGTAAACACCATTAAACATAGACCGAATACTAATTTAAAAACGCGAAATCAATTATAAGTCTAAGCATCACCATCATCCACAATGAAACTCAAATCCCAGAATGGTATACATAAGTTTCACAGACAAAATAGAAAGTAGTAATCTTGGTTCAATATTAATACAAAACCCAAATAATCCAAAGACCACGACATCACACTCCAAGCATTACTAAGATAACGAACTACAGTCAAGATGACCTCTTACTCCTCTTGATCTCCTAAGTCACACTGGACACCACCT
>JXTB01000042.1:336499-367550 GCA_002914805.1 Parasponia andersonii
GCATGATACAAATCAACTTATACCCACGAGCTCTCATCCTCTCATCTGTGGAAATCCAGGATGATGGCACTAAGTATACCTAACAGCCTGCCTGACACCTAAGCCCATACCCGGAGGGGACACCCATATGTCGCCTACCAAACCTGGAGGGGCAACCGAATTGCCTACACCTGCCAAATGGGGAGGTAATCAGAAGTAACAGAACCCTACACTGGTTTACAAACTCTACACTGACAGTGGGGCACGCAGCGCCACACTGTAAACCCACGATGCTAACACGATACTCATGTATGATCCTATGACATGTGCAAGACAGAACTAAAGTGTGAAAAAAATCATGCTCGGGTTTTTCAATAAAATAAGCATATTAGTTTTTATAGGAAAACGGGCAACATAACGGCCCTATTTTTGATATACCCAAAAATAACCTGCATTCAAAAAAATCCCCAGAGCAATACAGTACATATATGTATATCATACCATCACAATCCATCACATATGTTTAATAAAACCAAAAATCACATTTGTTTTCATATGTTGCAGAAAATAAGTTTTATCCGAAAACGATATAAAACAGAGCCAATTGAGTCTCTACCTCGCTCGAATAGTGATACCATACTATTGAATCCTCAAGGTGTTGTTGACGATCGTTCGGAGGGTCGGAAACCAATTCCAAGCCCTCGATCGTCCTCTTGCGAAAAACCAACTTCTCAACGGAGCTTCAATTCCACAAACAGACCTCTTCACTGAATTCCTATCACCTAAAATAGCTAGGTTAGACATATAACTTATCCAATTCGGGTCCAGGCCTACACCGGGCCGGCGACACGCAAAATGAGATAAAATCTCGACCGTCCGATCTCGATTTCTATGCCGGTCACCAAATATAGGCAATATATGTATCAAACTTCCCCATTTTTCGAGTACAATCCAAAAATGACAACAAAAACACAATCCAACGGCCGGATCAAAAAGTCAAACTTAAACTCAAAATATTCCAAAAATGGCAACTTTTGATTCGGGCATTATGGGGTTAAGATATATATACCTTGAGCTTCCTCTCGACGAGACGAATCCAGCGGGTCCAGTTTGAGGTCGAACGAAGACCGGAATCATCGCCGGTGACCAAAAATCCAAAATGCCCACTTTGTCTTCTCCGGCTCCGGTGGGCTTCTCCAGCGGCTGCAACTGCTCGACGTCGACTCGGTGCGGCATGGGAGAGCTTCGCCGGCGGTCTACGTGGGAGGCGAGCTGCGGCGGTCCTACGCCTTCGGCCAAGAGAGATCTGAGAGAGAGAGAGCGTCGGGCTGGGAGAGAGAGAGAGAAATGGCATGGCACGTGGCTATGCTTTATGGGGCATTGCAATTTTTAAAAATTGCATATAAGTCCCCAAATTTTCAAATCTCTATCAATTCTGTCCCCCAAAATTTGTAATTTAGTCCTTCTGCACAAAACTTTTGCAAATTAATCCCCTCAATATTATATCCAGAAAATTGGTAAAATTTCCAAATTACCCTCTCAAAAATCCGGGTTTTACATTCTCCCCTCCTTATAGGAATTTCGTCCCGAAATTCCAAAATACAAGTCAAGGTTTACATCACAATTCAACTTCTAACTGAAAGTTAAACAAATGAGGGCAGTTCTCGTACATCTCCGTCTCGAGTTCCCAAGTAGCCTCGTCTTCTTTGTGATGTTACCAAAGCACCTTGACAAGTGAAATCTCTCTGTTACGAATCACCTTCAACTTTCTAGCCAATAAATGAATAGGCTGCTCTTCATAAGACACATCTTCTTGGATCGGTACATGCACGTACTGAACAACATGAGATGGGTCCAGTGTGTACCTCTTCAATATCGACACATCAAACACATTATGCATGTTACCCAACTGTGCAGGCAAATTCAAGCGATACGCCAATGGTCCAATTCTCTCAGTGATCTCAAAGGGACCAATATATCTCGAAGCAAGCTTACCCTTAACTCCAAATCTTGTAACACCTCACCTCGGAGTCACTTTCAAGAATATGGAATCACCAAAATCGAACTCTACCTCACACCTCTTCAGGTCAGTATAACTCTTCTGGCAACTTTGAATCTCCTTGAGTCTCTCTTGGATATCCTTGATCTTCCTAGTAGTCTCCTCAATCAGTTTAGTTCCAAGAGTAACATGCTCTTCGGGTTATGCCCAACACAAAGGCGACCTACATGGCCTTCCATACAATATTTCATATGGAGCGACACTCACACTGGTCTGGTAATAGTTATTATAAGCAAATTCCACCAAAGGAAGATGATCATCCCAGTTCCCACCAAAATCCCGTATGCAACAATGTAGCATGTCCTCAAGAGTTTGAATGGTCCTTTCAGACTAACCATCTGACTTCGGATGGTGAGCCGTATTGATATCCAACTGCGTACCTAATGCTTTCTGCAAGGCTTTCCAAAACTTGAAAGTAAACCTTCGATCTCTATCAGAGACTATGCTTGAAGGCACATCATGCAAGCATATGATGTTCTCCACATATAGTCTACTAAGCTTAGTAAGTGAGTAGTCCACCCGGATCGGTATAAAGTGAGCACTCTTCATCAATCGATCGACTAGCACCCAAACTGCATCATTCTTCCTCAAGGTCTTTGGCAAACTGGTCACGAAGTCCATTGTGATCTTGTCCCACTTCCATTCTGGAATATGCAACGGCTGAAGTAACCTAGCTGGTCTCTAGTGTTCAGCCTTGATTTACTGACAAGTCAAACACTTAGCCACAAAGGTAGCTAAATCCTTCATCCTTTCCACCAATACTGCCACTTCAAGTCCCAGTACACCTTGGTATTACCCGAACGTACTGCGAACCTTAATTTGTGAGCCTCTGTTAGAATAGTTTCTCAAAGATTAGGGTCGTTAGCTATAACCAACTTTGCACTGAAAAGTAAAAATCCTTCCCTGTTAGTGCTCCAACCATCTAACTGCTCACCATTCTGAAGTCGGCTCAGAAGTTGTCCTCAACTCTCTGTCTTGCCACTGACTCCGTTGGACAGTCTAGAGAAGTGATGGTGAAATCACAATGTTGCTCAGGCAAGCAATCCCTTCATTCTCGAAGTACTGCAAGTTGTAGTCACCAATCGCAACTGAATTCCTCCAATCTTCAAACACCAGTACAGCTAGTGCACCACGAGACTTCCTACTCAGTGCATCAGCTACAACATTAGCCTTACCAGGATGATACTGTAGGTCGAAGTCATAACCTCTATATACTGAACCCATCTTCGCTGTTTTAAGTTCAGATCCTTCTGAGTAAAGAGGTACTTCAAACTCTTATGATCGGAGAATATATCGAACTTCACACCATACAAGTAACATTGCCAAATCTTCAAGGCAAGGATCACTGCTACAAGCTCCAGATCATGGGTGGGATAGTTCTTCTCATGTGACTTAAACTGACGAGAAGCATAAGCCACAACATGACCACTCTGCATCAAGATACATCCCAAATCCGTCTTCGAAGCATCAGTATACACCACATAAAGCTCGTTACTGTCAGGAACAGTAAGAACTAGTGTAGTGGTCAAGCTCTGCTTCAACCTGACAAAAGCTTCTTTACTTTCGTGATCCCAAACAAACTTGACGTCCTTCCTGGTCAACTTCGTCAAAGGCAAAGCAATTCTCAAGAAATCTTGCACAAAACGACAGTAGTAGCCTACCAATCCAAGGAAACTATGTACCTCCGTCACATTTCTCGGCCTTTCCTACTCTAAGATAGCTTCGATCTTAGCGGGATCGACTGAAATACCTCCGTGAGAAATCACATAGCCCAAGAATTTCACTTCTGATATCCAAAACTCACACTTCGATTTCTTGGTATACAACCAATGACCTCTTAAGGTCTTAAGTACTATCTCCAGATGTTCGGTATGCTCTTCTCGAGTCTTAGAATGCACCAGGATATCGTCGATGAACACAACAACAAAACGGTCCAAAAACAGCCTGAAGACCCAATTCATGAGATCTATAAATGTTGCGGGAGCATTCATCACACCATACGGCATCACCATAAACTCAAAATGACCATATCTAGTTCTGAATACTGTCTTAGGTATATCATCCTCCTTTATCTTCAACTGATGATAACCAGATCTCATATCGATCTTAGAGAAGAACCTTGAATCATCGAGTTGATCAAACAACTCATCTATCCTTGGCAAAGGATACTTATTCTTCACTGTCAACTGGTTTAACTTCCGGTAGTCCACACAGAGTCTCAATAAACCATCAGCTTTCTTCGCAAACAAAACAAGAGCACCCCAAAGAGAAGTGCTACTGCGAATAAAGCTCTTGGAAAGTAGATCGTCCAACTGTTCTCTTAATTCTTCCATCTCAGCAGGCACCATGCGATAGGCTAGAATATAAACTGGCTGAGCTCCAGGAACTAGTATAATACATAACTCGATCTCCGTATCTGGTGGTAACCCCAGTAAGTCTTCAGGAAACACCTCTGAATACTCACACACCACCGGAATCCATAGGTCTTGATTGTCTGTCCTCACCTTGCCATCCAAGGCAAATAAGTTCCCATAACATTCGAGTTTCTTCCTTCCACCCATGCACACTTTCAGAATAGGACTAGGCTTCAACAGACTCATCCCAGCCTGATAGATAATAGGTTGCCTATCACCAAGAAAAAGAGTCACCCGCTTCTTATGACAGTCTACAATGGCTCAATACTTCGACAACCAATCCATACCAAATATCATGTCATACTGTCCCATCGGTAACACAATCAAATCAACAAGAAACTTCTTATCACCAACCACAACTTGATAAGACTTACACATACTAGACACATCGACTACTCCTCCCAAAAGTGTACCCAATGTCAATACATAATCCAAATCAGAAAATTACAACCCCAATAGTTGAGCAAACAATAAGGATATGAATAAATGGGATGCACCAGTATCAAACAAAACATGTGCCCAAGAGTGTGAAAGAAGGATCATACCGTCAACAACACATCGGCCGGTGCGATCCTGAGTGTCGTCTATCCTAGTAAAAGCATAGGCTTGGCTAGTCACCTTCCCTTTCCCTTTGTTGCCTCTTCCCTGGGACGGACGGCTACTGCTGAGTCCTCGACTACTACTGCCAAAACCACACCCACCCTGACTCCCTGAGGCCTGAGGAATCTGAAAGTTCTGAGTACCAATTCTGTTGAAAATGTTCTGATTCAGACGACTCCTGAACTTGGCAACTCGGTACTTCTCACTCGTACCCAGTCCAAGAGCAACACTTGTCAACTCAGTGAACTCTATCAGGTACTCATTCACCGTTCTGTTACCTTTAATCAGATTCTCAAACCGGTTCATAACTTCATCCTATTGATCCTTATTGGTATACTGGGCCTTGAAAATCCGTTCAAAGTCTTCCCAAGTCAGACCCACTACATCTTGCATCTGTTCCACTATCTCCCACCAATGAATGGTGCTCCCCGTCAAACGGGTAATAGCAAACACAACCCAAAACTCAACCGGAGTACCAAGGGCCCGAAAGTGCCTCTCTATCTCACGCAACCAAGCAATTGCCGTGAGAGCTTCTAGTCTCCCGTCAAACTGCCCTGGCTGGAGACGCATGAACCGTTGGAGATGATCAACCTGATCCAACTAACGTTCCCTCGAAGCTGGAGGCTGATAGTCTGGATTGCTCATCTGGATGACTGTCTGCTGCATGGCCTCAATCAAATTAGTGAAATCTGGAAGTGGAGGTTCGGCACCCGGCTGGTGCCTCGGAACTCTTCTAGAAGGCATCCTTAAAAGTTTGAAACAATATGCCAAACTGTTAATGTGATAATGATGAATGTTTGTCATAAAATCAACATTAATCTAGTTTAATGGTGATACATCCGAGCTGTTAAACTCAATGATCTGATACCAAAAATTTCTGTCATGACCCAAAACTCGGGCTAGTGGCAAAAGGAGAATTTCACAAAGATAGGAAATTCCTTAATTTATTTGAAAATTGTTAAAAGTTCTAGTTTTATAAAACGGTCCACTTAAATAAAATAATTAGAATTTCATCCCGTGAACCACTCCCGCAGTTCATATACACCATTAAACATAGACCGAATACTAATTTTAAAAACGCGAAATCAATTATAATTCCAAGCATCACCATCATCCGCAACGAAACTCAAATCCCATAATGGCATACATAAGTTCACAGACAAAATAGAAAGCAGTAATCTTTGTTCAATGCTAATACAATACCCAAACAATCCAAACACCACGACATCACACTCCGAGCATTACCAAGATAACGAACTACAGTCATGATGACCTCTTACTCCTCTTGATCTCCTAAGTTACACTGGACACCACCTGAGGAAAAGAGGAAGGGGGTGAGCATAAAATGCCCAGTAAGAAAAACAATTACCTCAGTCAAAAACATTTTAGTGATGGAAAGTTCCTGCATGATTAGTTTAGTCCAAAACATATATATATATATATATATATATAATCCAAACCAAAAATCCATGTATATATAAAGCAGTGTAATCAAAATCATTCAATTCAGATACACAAGACACAAATCAACCTATACCTATGAGCTCTCATCCTCTCATCTGTGAAAACCCAGGATGATGGCACTAAGTATGCCTAACAGTCTGCCTGACACCTAAGCCCATACCCGGAGGAGACACCCATGTATCGCCTACTAAACCTGGAGGGCAACCGAATTGGCTATACCTACCAAATGGGGAGGTAATCAGAAGTAACAGAACCCCGCGCGGGTTTACGGACTCTACACTGATGGTGGGGCATGCAGCGCCACACTGTAAACCCACGATACTAACATGGTGCTCATGTATGAACCTATGACACGTACAATACAAAACAGAAGTGTGAAAAAAAAAATCATGCTCGGGTTTTTCAATAAAATAAGAATATTAGTTTTTATAGGAAAATGGGCAGCATAATGGAGCTTCAATTCCACAAACAGACCTTTTCACTGAATTCCTAACACCCAAAATAGCTAGCTTAAATATATAACTTGTCCAATTCGAGTCTGAGCCTACACCGGGCCGGCGGCACGCAAAACGAGGTAAAATCTTGACCGTCCGATCTCGATTTCTATGTCGGTCACCAAAATAGGCAATATATATAACAAACTTCCCCATTTTATGAGTATAATCCAAAAATGACAACAAAAACACAATCCAACGGCCAGATCAAAATGTCAAACTTAAACTCAAAACATTCCAAAAATAGCAACTTTTGATTCGGGCATTATGGGGTTAAGATATATATACCTTAAGCTTCTTCTCGACGAGACGAATCTAACGAGTCTGGTTTGAGGTCAAACGGAAGCCGGAATCGTCGCCAGCAGCCAAAAATCCGAAATGCCCACTTTGTTTTCTCCGACTCTAATGGGCTTCTCCGGTGGCTGCAACTGCTCAGCGTCGACTCGCCGCGGCACGGGGGAGCTTCCCCAGTGGTCTGCATGGGCAGACGACGGTGGGAGGCGATCTGCGGCAGTCCTGCGCCTTCGGGCGTGAGAGATCCGAGAGAGAAAGAGAGAGAGAGAGAAAGGGAGAGTGCCGGGCTAGGAGAGCGCCGGGCTAGGAGAGCGCCGGGCTAGGAGAGAGAGAGAGAGAAAGAGAAATGACAGGGCACGTGGCTCTATTTTATGGGGCAGTAGGCTGAAAAATTGCATATAAGTCCCCAAATTTTCAGATCTCTATCAATTCTGTCCCCCAAAAATTGTAATTTAGTCCTTCTGTACAAAACTTATGCAAATTAATCCCCCCAATATTATATCTAGAAAATTAGTAAAATGTCCAAATTACCGTCCTAAAAATCCAGGTTTTACAAAATAACTGAATATATATATGTTTTTACATTTGGTATATTAATCTACTTATATACTAATTAAATTTAGTTTCACTACAATAAACATGACTTTCGCCGACGTATTTTTTCGTCGAAAAAAGTAGCATAAAAATGTCGGTGAAAGGTACTTGATAATTGCCGAGGCAATTCCTCGTCGGCGACTATTGTTGGTATAAGACCGTAGCTAAATGTCATATTCCGACGGAAATTTAATTTCATCGGTAAGAGTAACCTTCGCCGACGTATTAGTGAGTTTTACTGACGCACGATTTACGTCAGCGAAAGTTTTCCATCGGCGAAAATATGACCAAATTCAAAATCTACTTGACTTTCACTGACGAATAAATGCGTCGGTGAAAGTTAAAAACGAACAATACATTTTCGGATGACAAAATGCGTCAGTGAAAATATCTAGAAAATATTTTTAAAAATAAAAATACCTTTACTGATGACAAAACTCTTTGGTGAATATATTTTCGTAGAATATAAATAATCTTTTACTAACTCAATTCTACGTTGACAAAAATTTTATTAATTTGTTAAAAAAAGTTTATTTAATTGATTGTTATAATTATTAATTAATTAATAGTAATTAATAATTAATAATTAATTTGGTTAACTAATATATTAAAATTTGGAAGAAGATATATTAACACAAATTTTATTAAATAAAGAAAATATACAAATTATATCTAAAATTAGAACATATTATAAAATAAAAAAACGTCTAAAATTCTGGAGGCCCTCAGGCAGTGGCATCTCGATGCCGAGCTTTGCAATCAATGTTTAAAGCATCCAGTTTTGCTCGTTGAGTTGTCGCTGAGTCTCCTCGAGCCGGCATTGGTTCTCTGCTTCCTTTTCGGCCATTTGTCGCTGAGTCTCATCAATCTGCTATGCGTGCTCCGCATCCTTCTCAGTTAGCTACTGCTTCAAGGTGGCGATGGTCTCAGCGACTTATCCTATGCTGGCAGCCCTCTGTCCTCCTATACTTTTCAGTTGAGGGAGTGCTCCCAACACTTTCTACCACCTAGATCTAGTCCCTAAAGCCTTGGACATGATTTGAAATTCATCAACCTATTCTGGTCCTACCATAGACTCAGCAGACGAGGCACCATCCCCAAGCTCAGACTGAGCATGAGACTGAGTTTGAGTGAGTGCCTCCGCCCTGGACATAACCATCTCTGCCTACAAAATAAAATAAAAATTAAAGTAATTATAATTTATATACGCAAATTAAATATTTTAAACAAATAGAATGAATTCTTACATATTTCTCCTGGGTGTACTCGTTCCGCCAACCAGACGGCTCAAGATGGCGGCACTCGAAGTAGTCGATAGGGCTCATAACCTCTCTGGTCTATGGGTTGCCCTATGAAAAGTAGGAAAAAAAATTTCCCCCCTCTTATTTTGGTGTTCAATATTTTATTACACATTTTGGTGCACTAAAATGATGAACACATGTTCCAAAAATTATGTTTAACAAGCTGCACATACGACACCGAGTACCAAGAGGTGTGCACCCTAAGTATGCACACTCAGTACTTAATACCAAATGTGTGCATATGTGTGCACACACAACACTTGGTGCCAAGTGTGTGCACATTTCCACAACAAAATTACCTATATTATAATACAAATTAGATATAAAACTAAAATATATAGATAACTATAAAACCTAGAAAAAAAAAACCAACCAAACAAACATAAAAGTAAGTATAATATCCAAAATACACAACAATCAATAAATACTAGTGAGTAAAAATAGAAAGCATAACTCATACATTTAAACCCAAAACCCCACATTGGACATATATAATGATCATTTTTTCTTTTTTGTGTGATACATAAACATTTTCTCAATTAAGGGTCCAATATGCTCAATGAAGAGACACTATTGTGAAATGGGCATATCTAAAAACTAAATAGGCTACTTAAGATGGTAAATCGAATCAAATATATTTAGGCCTGACCTGAAATGAATTCAAACTTCAATGTACTGTAATTCAAAGTTTAGGGTAGTATAAAAAGACATTATTTTCAAGAACCAATATACAGTATTTAGCAAATAAGATCCAAAGGTCCCAACATTAGGTAACACTTCCCAACTCCACAAGAATATAAATATAACATCAAGTTTCAACGACAAAGTTTCGAGAGTAATGAAAATGAACCGAAAATATTGTATCCCTCTAATATATAAGTTTCAACGGCAACTATTATATCATGGGTATAATTTCATAACATGGTCATGATACATGTATTTTACATAAATTCATTTACTATTATATTCATTTAAGAAAAACAAACTGAAACTAGTGATTATGAGAATTAACCAAATTTTGTTCCGCCAAAAGAGAAAAATTACATTTTTTTTCAACCTAAATGATCAGCCACTATGGACTGTATAGCTAGCTCAACCACTTTAGATTCTATCATCATCATTTTTTTAAAAAAAAGTCAAAAAAAACTCTTCAAAAGCAGCTAAATCATGACCCATAAACAAAATTAAATAATAAATAAAATTTTGCTAAACCATTCCCAGAATCTAGTCATGGTGGTAGCGTATCCTGCTGAAACCCAATATAGTTCACAGAGCTCTATTTCATTCAAGAAGCCTGACTTTTAGTTCACCCAAAACGTAGTTAAAATTAATAAATAAATTAAAAATCATATACATTCAAAATTTGGAAGTAAATTATTGTACCCACACTAGTACCAACAGATTTGGGGACGACGTCTACGGGCGGACAATGGCAGAGGAAATCAATGGAAAGGATTTTGTCAATTTCAACCACATCACAACGTAGCCAAAAAAAAATTAAAATCATAATCCTACGGACTACAGACTCCAAAATCATCATTTCACACTCTGAATCATACAAAAAAAATTAAAATCCAAACATATTACACATTTTCTTCCACTCACTCAACAAAAAATAAAATTTAAATTTGAATTTTAAAAAAAAATGGGCCAATCAATACAAAAAAATAATTTGAAGCCTTCGAAAATGAGAAACTCAATCGGGCTCAATAGACAAACCCTAATAGCAACATAATCCAAATTTTGAAGATTGAAGAAAAAGAAGAGAGATTTAGGTCATAGAAAAAGTTTGATACTTGACGATTTAGGGTCCGGGTGGTTTTGATGATGGCGTTGGAATTCAGTGATTTTCAGTACCAAATTATTATTTTGGCTTGAGACGGAAGCCTCCTCATTTTTTGAGGATAGATAGAGCTAGAGAGGAAAGAGAGAGCTCAAGGGATTGATGGATCTTGAGGAAGGTAACAAAGAGAGAGCTTGAGATTGGAGAGAGAGAGAGAGAGAGAGAGAACGAGCTTCAGAGGAGAGAAAGAGAGAGCTTGAACGGCGGGAGAATGAAAGAGAGGTCGTAGGGTTTCATCATAATCCTATTTCAAAACGACGTCATTTTGCTTCTTTTTTTAATTAAAAATTTGACATTTGCCGACGAAAACCGTTAATCCATCGGCATATTGACATTACACCGACGGAGACCCACCGGTGAAAGATGCCCAATAATTAATTTTTTCAGCAATCTTTTGCCGACGGCTTTCACTCAAACCTGTCGACGAATGTAAGCTTTCACTGACGGGCTATTAGTAGTCCATCGGCAAAAATCATGTTTCTTGTAGTGTTTGTATTCTGCGTATATTAATCTTTATATCGAGTACAACATATTTCATACTTAGTACATATATTGATATATATATATATATATATATATTATATATATTAATCATTTAACTATAGTATTTGAAAGCCGAACTCTTATTTAAAATGAGTCCAAAATGATTTTTTTAAAAACTAGGTCCAAAGTTCAATCATTTTGCTATAAGACCCTTAAAAGACCAAAATTTATAGTCACTGAGTTGAGAAAATAACATCAATTTTATTTAACTAATTAACTAACCAACTTATTTAATAAAAAGAAAGATGCCCAAAATGTTCTTTTTAGAACTCCCACTTAAGTATCTCATGCTATTTTCTCCATATTTTAACAATAAAGATGATAAGCTAGTATAACATGAGACTCTTCGATAAGTCAGGTGCCAAGATAAAGACATTTTAAAGCTTAGGGGTCAAAAATGGGAAATTTTGGATAATTGAAGTGACAAGATAATTATAAATTTCATCAATTTGTGAATAGTGACAATAAAGGGTTAAATGATAAAAATGAAAAGTTTGGATACCAGAATTGAAAAGCTTTGTAGTTTAGGTGCAAAAATAGAATTCAGGTAATAATTCAGGGCAAAAAATAAGAATAATATTTTATAAAGAAACGAAAAAAACAAACAAACAAACAAAATAATGAAAATATTGAAGTAGGTCAAGGGAATAGATTATTGGTCATAACTATAATGTAATTCAAATTTAAAGCTTGAATGTTCATATGTATATTATCCTCCCCGTACATTCTGAAACAGCAATGTTTTCAGGTGGTTTGTCAACGATAAAAAGATAGATTCTTAGCAGATGTTCGCATGTAGACTTCTTAGCCCAAGCCGGCCCCAAACGATAAGGAAGTCCCAACACCCAACAACAATTACATTAAATTATTTTTTTTTCCAATTTTTGATTAGGCAGAAAGGATAAGGGGAATCGTCAAAAGTTTGGGAGTTCATTTTAATCTTAAATTTGGCAACAAAAAATATAGTTTTTAATTGTTTAAAACACTATTATGGTTTAATATCCACGTATGGTTACATAAAGAATTCATTTGACAAATTCATACAGCAACCACCTCTTTTTTTATTTTATCAATCGACGTGTTCATTTTTTTTTTTTTTTTTATTTTGAAAGCTCCAAGTTGATGTATACTGGAGTCAGTTAGTTAAGCACTGCACATTATAGATAGCTTCCTACATTTTGACGCTACTGACAGTAGTATATTTTTTAAGACAAATTGTATTCTTTCCTCTTGAATTATGGGTTTGGTTGAGTTTTGCCCCCTAATTATTTTTTGTTACATTCTTTCTCCTTATATAAATTTATTTGTTGTGAATTAGTCCTTTTGTTATGGTCCGTATATAATTTGATGAATTTTGCTGATATGGAAACTATTTATAATTTTTTATCTATTAATTTACTTCAAAAAATAAAATTATATTTAATAAATAGATAAAAAAAAATTTCTCTCTTCCCTTCTCTCCCTGTTCATGATCAGCTCCTTCATCTTCCATTCTTCACAGTCCCATAGCGTTTTTCTTTTTTTTTTTTCTTTTTTCTTTTTTTTTTTTGAGTGGATTACATCGCCATTTAAAAATCAAACCCCAAAAAAAAAGGTTCAAATTCTAATCAAGTAAAAAAAAAAAAAAGAAAGATACGAATCGCACTTTGTTTTGATATTTGTTTGTGTTCACCAAATTTTTCTTTGAAAATACAAAATTTGTCGTGTAAATTGAAAGCTTCACAACTTGAGCAGTTAATGGCCTTTGTTTTCTTCGACCACAGTCCCACGTTAAAGCTCAAAGTTAGAAGAGTTCCGTAGAGGAATGAATAAAAACAAATATATGGTTGTCAATCCAATAGATTTTTTTTTTGCTTAGATTTTTTTTTTTAGCCGTTGGATCATCATTATTCACCATTTAACGGTATAATAAAATGAATGAAAAGACGTGCATCATTAATGTTCCTTCTCTTTCTTATTTTTTATAATAAAAAAATATGCATACTAAATTTTCATTCACTAAATTGATACTTATACATAGATGAAAAAAAAAAAATATCTACAGAATTAGTGCCCTTTATTTATATATATATATATATATATATTTAAAGTGAGAAAATTTCTTTCAATTTGGTTCATTTTTTTCCCCCTTGCCTGTTGTCCTCCACATCTAGAATTCTTTTCAGATTCCGCTATCTTGCCCTTGAATCATTAAATTACAATTAGGTAAAAAAAAGAAAATTTCCACCCAAAAAAATTCCCAAATAATATTTTTGACAGAAAATTTTGATCTTTTCGTTTTTTTCCTTCCAAAGAAACTCACTTTATGTACAAAGAGAGACTTTTGGGAAGAGAATAGTGTTGTTATTTTTCTTTTGAGAACTTTTTAAAGAAAAAAAGATATGTTATGTATGGTAATGGAGAAGGGAGAGTACAGTGATGAAGAAGGGAGAGAGAGAGAGGGTTTTACATAATAATGCATTTAACCATTTTTTAATAGTTCTATTTGATTTTTTAAATAAATTAATAGATAAAAAATTATAAATATTTTCCATATCAGAAAAGTCCGTCAAGCTATACACGAATTATAATGAAAGGACCGATTTTGCAATATATAAATAAATTATATAGGGGAAAAAACAACCAAAAATAATTTGGATGTCAAAACTCAACAAAGCCCATATTTCGGGGGGAAAATACAATTTGTTCTATTTTTTAAGTTAGTTTTTTAATTCTATTTAATGACTAATGTTAGTCATCACGTCGCTAAAATATGTTATAGTAGACTGACATGTCAAGGCGATTCCTACACTGTTATAGTTTGCCTCTTCTGTCTGCTACCATATCATTCTTCAAATGAATTGCTTTCTAATTCTGCAATTTTTACATACCCAATCTCTTATGCTCAAGTGCTTCGAGGGGACCCTTCTTCCTCAAAATGGACGGCTCCTCCTCCTTCACATCCAATTCAAAACAAGACATATCAGAAAGGGGACTTTATTTCAATTAAGATTGACTAAGAAGTTCTTCAAGCTCAGTCTCTAGATACATTAATATATTAAATTTTTCTTAACAAAGAAGAGTTGGAAAATAGGAGATCTTAAAGCTCCTCAAATCCCTATGGTCTCTTGAGGAAAACTGGAGAATTATTTGGTTGGACAAGGTTGTTATCAGATTCTTTTTGACAATCTATAACATATAATTATTGTGCTGCATTAGACTACTACTCCAAATGTTTATATTTAACACTCCATATTAAATATAAAGTGCTAACGATCTATTAAAATATAATAAACTAACTAAAGTATGAAATAATAAATATTAGAATAAATGACAACACTTAAATTTAGCGAGGTTCGAAGAATATATTAGAGGGCATTTTGATTTTTCTCTTTTGTCTTTTTATGAAAAAAAGTCTTCATAATAGTTGAAGACTTTTGAACCGAATTTGACGATGAATTTGGTGGAAGGAAAAAAAAGGAAAGAAAGAAGAAGAAAATGACAAAAATGGGTCGTGTGGAACCAAAATGAAAAAAGAAAGGAAATTGAATTTCTTAAGCTGTATTTTTGCTTTGAACTTCGGCGTCGAATTTTATCATGACCGTATTTAACACTTCTTAGAAGTATTAGGCCAAAATGTGGAATAAGAGACAAGAGATTTTACTATAAATAACCCATCTCCTCAGCTTCTTAGATCATCCCACAGAATAAAAGTAAAATCCCAAACTGAGAGAAAAAAGTGAGCCTCAGTAAAAGCTTAAGAAGAAAAGCTCTTAAGAGAATTTTGTGAGACAAATTCTTGGGTATAATTAGGATCAAAGTTGTGAGTTATGAGTGTTTGTAAATACTGTATAAAGATTTCTCTCAATAGTAAAAGATCAGCAATAGCTCTATATACGTAGCCAATATTCGATGAACTGCGTAAATTATATATGTTTTATTTCTTAACTATATTTCTACATTTAGTTTGGAGGTACTATTTAAGTGTATAGTGCATTTATATATACAGTATTGTTTACCTATACGGTAAAATAGTAGAAGAGAAGTGATTTTTCCAAATAACAGGTATTAGAGCTGTGGTGGTGACAAATTAATATTTTGTCAATTTCCTATGATATTGACAATAGTACTCTAATACATGGTAGTTCACAGGAATAGTTAGAAGCGGTCCAAAAGAAGTTGTGTTCAAGTAGGAATATTTGAACCCTCTAGTCTTTCTTGAGAATTTTTCCTAGCTGATTTATCAAGCAAGAAGTCCAAAAACTATCACAAATCAAGTATTCAACTCCAATTAGAGCTGATTTGGAGAAATTTAATGGCAACATTAACTTTGGCTTATGGAAAAGTTAAGGATTTATTGATTCAATCTAGTCTACAAAGGGTTTTGAAGGGAAGAGATATTTATAAAAAATCCAAACTTAGTGATGAAGACTGGAAAAATGTAGACAATAGAGCTACAAATACAATACAGAGGTGCTTTGAAAAAAAATGTTCTAGCAAATGTGTTTAGAATATCTACAGCCAAAGAACTCTAGAAAAAGCTCGAAGAAATGTATGAGGTAAAAGAAATCTCAAATCAAGTGTACCTAAAGGTGCAATTTCATACACTATGTATCAGTGAAGGTACAACAATATCAGATCATCTAAATGTCTTAAACGACATCATTTCTAAACTAGAGATCATTGGAGTTAAAATTGATTACAAGGACAAGGCATTAGGAGTAATCTTGTCTCTTCCATCTTCCTATAAGCATATGGAGCCAATTCTGATGTACAGGAAGGAGTCCGTGATTTTTCCAGAAGTAACAATCGAACACCTTTCTAAAGAAAGACGGCTAAACAATAGTGAAGGTAATGCATCATCTGAAGGTTCAACATCGATAGTCGATAAAAAGAAAAAAAAAACTCCGAAAAGAAGAAGATCATCTACTGGACATGTAGACAATTTAGGCATATGAAAAGAAATTGCCTAAAAGGTAGAGCGAGTTTAGCTAGAGGCTCCAAGTCTAATGAATCTAACAATATTATCTTATGTGATTGAGGTGTCGGAGATACTCTATAACAAGGAAATATGCATCCTCATGGCAATGCCGCTTCCCAGAAAGTGTCACGAAAGACGATGTAAATTAACAGCAGATTTAGGATTCACAAGTTTGCACACAAGTATTAGTTTGGTTAATAAAGAGTGTGTGGTGAATGATGTCAAGGGCCGATGGATTTCCAAAAAAGCCAAATGTGGGAGTTAGTACCATAACTATCAGCATGATTTTTTCTACATGAGCTGAGATGAAATTCTTAGAATTCATCAATTCTAAATAGTGTACTCATATAGTAGAGTATGATTATCGGTAAAGATAATGATAGCTACGAAAGCTATGAGATGAGTGTTTATATTGATCAGGTTTAAAGGTATAATTGAAATCAAGTCTTCAAGTAAGAAATTAATAAAGGACCTTTTGTTTTTTTTTTCCTTTTGTCTTTTTATGAGCAAAATTCTTCATAATAGTTGAAGATTTTTGAATTGAATTTGATGATGAATTCGGTAGAAGAAAAAAAAAGGAAAGAAAGAAGAAGAAAAAGTCAGAAGGTAGGCCACGTGGAACCAAAAAGAAGAAAGAGAGGAAATTGAACTCCTTAAGCCGTATTTTGGCTTTAAACTTTGGCGCCAAATTTTGTATTTCCTGGAAGTATTATGCCAAAATGCAGAATAAGAGAAAGAAGCTTCAACTATAAATAAACTCCTCCTCAGCTTCTTAGATCATCCCATAGAATAAAATTGAAATCACAAACTGAGAAAAGAGTGAGTTTTAGTGAAAGCTTAAAAAGAAAAACTTTTGAGAGAATCTTGTGAGAAAAATTCTTAGGCATAATTGGGATTAGGGATATGAGTTGTAAGTGTTTAAAACTCTACATAAATTTTTCTCTCTATAGTGAAAGATCTGCAATATTTTCGTAGGCGTAGCCAATATTAGGTGAACCATATAAATTTTGTCATTTTTGGTCACTTTATTCCTACATTTATTTCAGAGGTATTGTTTACGCATGTAGTACTATTCATATATATGGTATTGTTCACATATAGGGTAAAATAGAATAGGAGAGGTAATTTTTCCCAAGAAAATATATCTACGTCCTCGGGATACTGCTGACCACTTCATTAACTTTAAATAAGAGAAATTATAAAATCTGAGCTATAATGCAACTACCCAGACACAAATGGTAAAAAAAAAAAAGGAAAAAACAAAAACAAAACTATGGAGGTCCTTAGAAATAAAGATCCTCACCAATAAGGAATATTTTTTGGATGAATTAAACTAATAATTATAATAGACTTTATTTATAGCCAACTATAGACCCAAAATAATCATACATAAGTGAAACAGAACAAAGTGTAAAATAAACAAAAAGCTAAACTAGCCAATATTATAATAAATCTCCACCTTGGCGAATTAGTTGGTCCCATCCAAATCCCCTTATTTCCTTAATCCTCTATCCATTTCATAATTCCTTCTATACATCTGAGGGTGCCATAAAACTTGCAAGATGCTAATCAAGTCAAAGTAATTATTGAACTTGATCCCTGTCACTACCTTAGTCATTATATTTACAAGATTCTCAGTTGTCCCAATCTTTTAAGGTAATATCTTTTTTTCATCAATAATCTCCTACACAAAGTGATATCAGATATTAATATACTTCATACGTATATAATATACTAGATTCTTGCTAAGTAAATGTTACTCTGACTATCAGAATAAATACAGACATGCTCTTAAACAGCTCTCAGATTTTTCAGTAATCTTTGTAACTAAATAGTTTTATTTATAGCCTTTGTAACTGCTATGTACTCTACCTTTATAATAGAAAAAGCAACTTTAGACTAGACTTGTAACTGGTTGATTCTCTTGCAAAGTTAAACATATACCCAGTAATTGATCGAAGTTTATCTAAATCACTAACGTAATCAAAATCAACAAACCAATCACATACTGACAAAATCTATAATCCTACTCAAAAACTAAACAAACATCTAAAATTTTGAGTAAGTACTATAGAATCTATTTCACAATCTGCTAATGATCTTTACTAGGATCATGTATATACTACTCATAACTCCAACTACATGTAAAATATCGAGTTTTATACAAAATATCGCATAAATAAAGCTACAAGCCGCACTTGAATATAAAACTTGTGACATATACTTATACTTTGCATTTGTACTCAGAGACAAAGACACACTAACCTTGAAATGATGAGTGAATGGTATACTAACAGGTTTTGATTATTCAGTTATACCAAAATACTGTAATACCTTCTTCAGATTTTACTTTTGAGTCAAACTAACCTTGCCTCTCCCTTTTTTCTACTAATTTCCATACTAAGAATCTTCTTGGCTTCATCAAGATCATTTATATTCAACTTTTAATTCGACTGAGTCTTCAACTCCACAATTTTTTCTTGGTTCTTCGAAGCTATTAGCATATCATTAACATACAAGAGTAGATAAATGAAAGACCTACATCGCCGCCAAAATACACACAATTTTTGAACTTGTTCTTTGTGTACTTCTAACTCGTAATGAACCAATAAATCACTTTTACCATTACCTTTTTTATTGTCTCAAACAATAAAGTGATCTTTTTCAATTTACAAAGCTAATTATCTTTTTTATCAACCTTAAATCTATCTGGTTGAGACATGTAGATTTTCTCCTTGAAATTGCCACGTAGAAATGCAATTTTTACATCATTAAACTAGTTCAAGATCTAACGGTTCTACCAAGACTAACAGAATTTTAACGAAGGAATGTTTAATAACTGGAGAAAATACCTCATTATAATCAATTCCTTCCAATAAAGTATAGCTTTTTGCTATTAATCTTGCATTGAAGCGTATATCATTCTTTTTAAGAAATCTTTTTTTCTCTACATATATTCATTTGCATCTATTCGCCTTTTCTTAAGTAGTTAGGCTAGCTCCTATGTTTCATTCTTCTAAAGAGACTATATTTCTTCCTTCATTGATTTCTTCCATTATTTAGTTTTTGAACTTCTGACTGCTTCTTTATATGTGGAATAAACATCATCATCTATAATAAGAAGTGTATACACCACCATATCAATAAATTGAACAAGTTTACAGATTTCATGCCTTGGCTTATTAAGTGCAATTGATTCTTCCTAATGTTGAGGCTCTTAAGTCAAACTTCTTCTTCAACTATAGTATCCTTATCTACTATTGGAGTGTCTCCATTATTTTTAACAACTCTAGTTGGATATATTGTTGTCATTTTCTCTAACTCCACTTGTCGCCAATTAGGCTTTACCTAGTGCAGAATACAGATTATCTTCTCCTAGTCTTGTGTTACTCTTCTTCAATATGGCAAACTCATCAAAGGTAATATTCTTTCTAATTAAACAATATCGTCCTCGAACTAAGACACCAAAGGTGGCATCCTTTCATACCTAAGCTAATGCCTATGAATAGTGCTTTCTTAGTTCTCGAATCTAACTTAGATTATTTCATATAATAATAGGCAATGAAACTAAAAATATGTAAAGAATCATAATCACTAGTAAGTTTTTCCAAATAATACTATTTTCTAGAAACTAAATCATGCTTTGAAGAGCATACATTCTTAATGAATTCGTCGTTCAAAATAATCTCGTAGATAGCATATAAAGCTTCTAGAAATATGTTTCAAGAAATGATTCCTGAATTTATGATCGAATGATTCTTTATACTTTGTATCTTCACATATATAATAGGACATATGTACGTAGTGCACAAGTGATAACAAATTAAGTAGGGCCATAGTGGCGGGTTGTGTAAATGCTTATGCATAGTAATTATATTTAAACTCAAACATGCCTTATCATTTAATAATTGTATTAGAAATACAACTCAAACTCAAACTAGTTATAAGTAGGTCGACACGATATAAAAAATCTACAAATCTAAAAGATGTGAAACTTTAGGCCCTTTTTACAAAATGTGGCATGGAATTATTAGACTACATACGGCCCACCTATAGATCCCACAATCATATTCGTAGCACTTTTAGGACCTTATCGCTAGTAGAATTTGTCTCCTAAGTTTCAACTATTAGATATTCTTCCTTTTCTTTGACTGCACATCTACAAACGTAGGTATCTCTTCCCTGGCGACTATGAAAAAGCATGAGATTTTCCTACAGTGGCTTGATTCTCTCTCTCTCTCTCTCTCTCTCTCTCTCTCTCTCTCTATATATAGATTTTAAATGACTACAGTATTTGTAACTGCCCATACAAATACAGTCAAATTCATAAAGTGAATGTCACGTATTAGTTTTCATTATTCAAAAATTTGAAAAAGCTCAAAGTAACATTATATACATGGTGTCCAAATCATGAAAGACTTTCTCACTAATTCATGAGTCTTATCTTTAAAGATACCGAAGTTCGAATCAATTAATCAAAACTAGTCCTTTACTAAGTTAAAAAGATAAAATTCATGAAAGCAAATCTAACAATCACTAAGATTAAGGTAATTTTGCAATAGTGCTAGATTGGTAAAAGATAGAATATTAAGTTACCGCACTTAACCTCAAATTCTATTTTCACTTAGTTCAGTCAATGCACTTATAACTTTATTGTAATGTACTAGTATTTCTATCCAAAGTCAGATACTTTGATGATTAGAGACTTCATCAATCTTATTGAAATAGACAACACTACATTCTGTGGTAAAAATAAAATATTTCATCTTTATTTGCAAGGTGTAAACTTTTTATTTAGATACAAAGAAATAAAGAATTTAGTCTCTAAATGTGAACACTTCACACAAACAATTATGTATTGCTTATTATTAGTCATAGAAACTTTTAGACATTTGCACAATAGAAAATATAAACATCATATTTTATAATTGAGATATAATATAGAATTTATTAACAATAAATAGATAATACATAAATTTAATAAATATTATTTAAAATGTCTAACAAAGAAATTACTTTCTATGGCATATTCCCAACAATTGACATCTTCTAGAAGCAAATATAAAAGAGAAATATCAAACTAGTTACTCCAAATTTAAATAAAACCTAATAAAATAATTAAATAGTTAAATATATACTTTCTATATTTACGCCTAATATAAGTACGAAAAGTAGATGCATGATGTCCATCACATAGTCTCCAAAAATTGTTGAGTAGTATTTTAGAATATATTATTGATTATTGAATGAGTTTGAATGAAAGATTTTACTAAACCTATATATTGTTAAATTAATTTCCAATAATTGATTGGACAATCTTAAAAAGTATTTAATTTTAAAATTAATGTTACTTTGGAAAATTTTACTTAACTTTTCAAATTACATATGTTTGATTTAACTAGTAGACGTTATTAGTTACCTATTGGGATGTCAAATTATCCCTTTATTCTCTAATAGTTTTCAAATTCAAAGGATAGTAAAGTGAGACTTGTATTTTGGAAGGAAAAAAATCATTTGAGGACTCCAATTTACTGGGTAGAGTGATTACTTAGTTTCCACTATTGAGACATTTTCATTATTAAAGCTATATTGGATTGTGTTATTATTTTTAATTTCTTTTGCTATTATGGGATGTAGAAAAATTATTATTGATGATTTAGATTGATTAGATATATTGTTATGATGAGATATTTTGAGAGTTTAATGAATTTGTTGATTTTTACTGATTATTGGACTTGAAGCCTTCTATGCTTATGGGATTAATTCTTGTGGGTATGTGGTAGTTGAAATATATTTAATATTAAGGCAAGACATTACTATTAGGATACAATAAGATGACGAGAACTCATTTATCTTTATTATGTATTAATGATATGATTTGATTAAACTTTTACATATGTGGATTGTAAATAGTTTTTTTAATTACATATATGGACTTGGATTAATAAATCATTTTGAGAAACTCTAACTATACATGTTTCATTAAATTATATAGATTTTAAAAGTGGTATTTGAAATTGATTTTGGGGTATTCATATGCTTACTCCTCTTTCTATTTTTCCCTCTTAAGTAGGGGTAAGTGTAAGTTAGACAATTTTAGAGTGGAGTAGTTAGAGAAAGACTAATTTCTATCTTAGTAGTTGGTAACTACTTACTAGAGACTCTTATTTTATTTTTCTTTGTGTGTATAACTATTTTGCATACTTTATGATAATGATGATTGATACATGGAGATATTTTGTGACTTCTATTATCAATCTATGCCTATCAACGAGTGTTCACAAAGTTGTGAAATTTACTTATGGATGATTTTTAGAAACTTTTACAAGGTTGTCCTTTTCTATTATAAGTATCATTATTTTAAATATTTGCAAGACATTACTTTGTCTAGTATTTTTGTAAAATAATTTATGAATTTCCCACTTATAAAATTCCTATTCTATCACTAATCCAGGTTTAGGTCGACATATATTATATATAATTTCAAAATACAATAATATTGCGAAAATATATACAAAATATCAAATAATATAATTCAAAAAATAAAAACATCCAACATATAATAAAAATTAACTTATTAAGTAAATGAGTTTTGTACAGAAGATAATCGGATTGCACACTGATCCGAAAGTGACCAATGGTTCATGGGTATTCTCTAGCTAATTGTTTTAATTTGCGCGATATTATTATAGTTTCCAGAATATGCCATATTTAGTTGAACTGGTCTAATTTGGTGACCTGTAGTTGTTTGGTTGGTACGAGCTTTTTCATCTTCTGAACAAAGTAACTATCACGTTATAATCACTCTCTAATGATCAAATAAATATCCAAAATTTCTCTAGCCGATGTTGATTATATTCTTTTTGTTTATTGATTTTTGTGATGACCAAATTATAAAAAGGCTTGTAATAGTTAACTAACTATATCCTACTTGTATCACTCTCCGCGAAGTAAAAAGAAAAAAATTTTCTTTCTCTAAATAATTACTAAAAATTTCTTTAACTTGTCATACATTTTATCCTCTTTCTTTTTAAATGAAAATGATGTCTTTTGTTAAATCAAATTGTGAAGAAGGAAAGACAAAATAAACAAAAGAATCAATCGTGAGAATACTCATTGGCCAAAAGTTCATACATATATCATAAATATTTTTTCGCACTTGCACTGTACAAGGACAATGCTATTATCTCATTTTTTTAATGTCACATGAATTTTAGTATTTAATTGATAAATATTATTTTTTATTAGTTATAAATTTTAATCTATTAATTGAACTATTATAAATCACATATTACGTCAAATGTTATTAAAAAGTGGAATTCCTAGCATTATTCAATAATCAATTTTTTTTTCTAGTGCACCAATAATCAAATATTTACTAAATGTTTTTCACAACCAGTTTTGTAACAAATTAACTATACTAATAAGAATGTGTGACAACATGTGCATTAATACAGTAACTTTTACCCATTACCTTTTTACTTGTATGAATATGATATCTTTTCACCTAACAAAATTCGATCTCCCACGGGGAATTTTGCACTAGTATATATGTAATAGTTACCGAATAGAGTATTTATAAAAAAAAAAATGTCCTTTTCTCCTATCAATTAAAAAAATGGCTGGTTTTTAACACCTAGTTAATAAACTGCCGTTTTATAATTTTATTTTAATAAATAGATGTTTTTTAGTTGATCTATTTTCAAAAATAAATAAATTAATTTTATATGAGATAAATTAATTTTTTAAAAATAAATCAATTTTATACAAAATAAATATGGGCCATAATTTAGTTGTTATTTTTTTTTACTAATTCATAGACTTTGTTTCATCCATTAGATTAATTATTTAACAGCTATGATGATTTGAATAATTGAAAAAAATAATAAAATAATATTATATATTATTTAATATTTAATATTTTTCTCTCTGTATTTTTTACTATAAAAAAATGTGCGTGATAAATTTTAATTAGACAAAATAATACATATGGATAGATATGAAAAATAATACTTACTGAACTGATGCCCAATAAATATTTATTAAATATGAAAACTGTCATTTTTCAAATAAGTTACAAAATGCAGCTATTGTTTAACAATATTTAAAAATGACTATTTTTCAAATAGTGATCCAAAATTCGGCTATTCGACTTAAAAGTCCTAAAAAAAATTATCACCATATAATCGGTTTCTGTAAGGTACGTTAACTAATTAAAAGCCTAAAATATTCTTGAAGATAAAGTCTAAAATATCCAAAGGCCTCCTAATCAAATCAAGTAAAACTCAAAGCATCATCCGCCTAAAATAAAAAATTTATGCTAACAGGGTAAAAAAAAAAAGGTAAAAGTAATTTTCAAATAAGAAACAAAATTTTCCCTTTTTAATTAAGAAGGTATGCGCCATATTGAAATGCACTGGAGAGTAACCCGAAATATATTTGTCCTAATTTTAGTATTTTGACAGTCTAAGATTGGCACACTATTTTGTACAGGAGATGGGGTCTAGTTGTCAAAATATTTAAATTAAATAAAAATGAATATTTAAAAAAAGAAAAATCAGAGCTAAAGAAAACAGTGGCCAATTATCGGACAAAGCGTCTTTATACTTATCCATTATACATATCGATCCCTTGAATCACACTTTATAGTCTATCTTGTTCAGCGCCGTGCATAACATGGAACCCTGTAAAGTCAAATCCAACATGAAGAAATTATATGTGAATTAATTCTAAGTGATTCATATACCTAAGATATGTATATTATATTATTGTTTTACTTAGTCTTAGTGATGTTTCAATACATATATGGTTTTAAGGGATCTAGCCTAAAAAGAATTGATCTCCATGTCTTCTCGTCTTTTGCATATTATGGCACTAAATTTCTTGCCGTAAAATATGCTCCTTTTTATATAGTAGCGAACTAAGACTTTTACAGCTACGTAGTACAAAAGTAGGTACCAAAGATACGTGATGATCAACCAATTTTACGTCTCAAGACAAGATCGTCAAATGAAGTACTGTTATTATTCAATATTAGCTTGTAGGCTGCCTTTTTATAGTGGCGCACTGGATCGAACTTCTTTTGAAATTAGAAAATGAGATGATTAAAATTTTAATCTTTATATTTTGAGTATACTCATAGATTAACGTTGTATTATCAATTAAGACAAATTATAACATTGTATTTATAAATAATGACGATAAAAAAGATATAACCAGTTGTACAAAAATTTGTTATTAAAAATGAAATCCCTTGAAAGTAAAAGAATGTCATCAAAAAATAAAAATTAAACATAAAATTAAAAAAAAAAAACAAATGGGATTTTTACAGAATTTCAGACCCAACGTCGAAAGAATTGAAAATCATATTGAATTATTTGAAAAATTCTCGGATTAATTTAGAAAAATTTCTGTTTCTAAAGTTTCAAAAATATCTGTTTCTAAAGTTTCTTTTGAGAAATATCACTTTTTCTTTAAAATTATGTTAAGGACCTCATCTTACATAATTTAACCGATTATCTGAAGTATCTTATTAATTAGTTAAAATGGTATTTTTTCAAATATTTTTTAAAATAATATTTTTCTAAGTAAAGCTAGGATTTTTCAAACAATTTTATATTCCAAAATTTTTCAATTTCTTTAGGAAAATTTACCATATAAAATCAAGTTCCCTTAAAAAAAATTGACATGGTTATTTATTACTGCACAACAATCCATATCACTTATTCCACCTCTTATTCATGTTGTAACTAAAGATTTGGACTTCTTAGAAAACTTCAGGCCCTGAGTCCCATGAAATTGAAATGGATTTTTTAGCCGAATAGTGAATTTTGGATCATAATTTGTAAAGTGATTGCTTTTCAAAAATTATTAAAAAATGACCGAATGTTAAAAATTATTTACAAAATAACTGTTTTCATATTTAGTATCAAAGTATATTGATATATTTTTTGAAACCCAATTTATTTTTTAAAATAAATTATTTATTTTATTAAAAGTTGATTTGCTTTTAAAAATCAGATAAACTAAAAAATATCATTTATCAAAATAAAATTATAAAATAGTTATTTATTAAATAGGTGTAAAAAAGGGCTAATATTTCAATCTGATCTTAAAAAAAAAGTCATCTCTTATAAATACTCAATTGGAAAATCCAAGATGGGCTGAACTTATTTTTATAATCCCAAATTTATTTGGAACAATATCGCTTTTTAAATATTTATTTATAAAATACCTTTTTAAAAATATTTAGAAGAATATCCTTTTTCTTTCAAAATGGAAAATTTTTAAGAGGTACTCCATGTAATCAGTCAGGCTACTTAGAATATTTCAGTATGGATATATTTCTGTATTGCCTTAAAATTAATAGATAAATTTGAAATTACAATTCATTATTAAGGATATTTAAAGAAATTGGCATGATCATAAAGAAAAAAAAATACATTTTGAAAAGCAACTCCAAGCTTTATGTTGTACACTATTTTCACCAGCACGAATTAAGGACATCAACTCATTCAGAGCAGTCCAACTCAAGATCGAGTTGGCCCCTATAGAATTCTAGCCTCTACCTCGCGTTTAACAAGGATTCTAGCTTTTGCCTCGACATAGCTCGAACAAAAGGCACATGAGCTAATACCCGAGGTTAAGCAAAATATCCCGGGAAATCGATATCAAAGGACTTAAATTCAGAATTCCTTTTTTCTGATATTTACCAAATTTTAGTCATTTAAATGCAAATTAAGGACCTGTCTTATTTGTAACAGGAAACCATACCTCTCATAGACTATAATTATAAATACACGACTAGTGGCTAGTAAAGAGGATCCAAAATCTTTCTCGGTATGATAATAATCTCTCAATAACATTGATTATATTGGGTGTAGGGTATTTCATTAAAAGTTGAAGTACTATAAATCTCATGTCATAGTCTCGATATTAGCAAATTCTCATTAATTTCTTCATACACATTATTTGTCGAGTAAATTGTGTCAATAATTTGGCACTGAAATAAGAGAACCTTGATGTGAACTAGATATATGTACACATTCATTGGAAAATATATTATCTCATCGCATGCACATCAGAAAAATTAGCAAAAATGATTACAAACCTTTTGACATAAAATACATTTTTCATAACTAATGAACAAATATATAGCAAACAGGACCATCATATAACATAAATCAAATCTAAATATAAAATTCGAGAGAGTAATGATCTTGAGTTCTCCTCTTGATATGTGCTTCTTCTTGACCATTTTTGTAGATGATGATCAAACCTCCATTCTTATATTTTCTTGTCTATTTTCTCGTTCTTGGATGATAAGATGAATAGGCTCTAAGTTGAAACTTCTTTCGGAGAATAATCAAGAATAACTTTCTTGATTTTCTAGAATACCGATACTTAATATGAGAATGTGAGATAGTAAGAAAATTATTTTCTTCTCTCTTTTTTTTCTAACTTTGGCTGAAAATCACTCCCTCTTTCTCTCTCTGTGTTTCACGTATAGAACTAATGTGATAACTGTGTAATTTTTGTCACAATAAACAATATATATATATATATGAGGTGTATATATATATATATATATGGGACCTATTAGTACAACTCTAGTCCAATCAGGATTGGACTTATTCTCCAATTTAGACTTTGTATATATTTTGATTAGATTGTACAACTCTTGTTACATCTTTATAAAATACCAACTTCTATGTAGAATCCTTATTTTACATAATTTAATAAAACTAATTTCATAAATATGACCAATTATTTTATGAGCTTTGTTAAGTTAGATAATAGATCTAAATAATCTAAGCTTATATAGTGTAATAAATATTATAGTAATTCTTATTATGATATTTATTCAAATATTATTAGTAAAAGAGTCACTTTAATAAATGCTTAATGCTGTATTAGTAGATTGTTATACTCTTCATAGAGATTTAATTGACTAACCTAATATAAAAGATCTATTTAGCATAAACTATACCACATGTGAATTCTCTATAGAATAGTATAGTTGGATAGGTAAAATTACCGTAATATACTTCGACACCTATTTACTTCTAAATTACTCTTTTTCTATCAAAGAATAATGTTATTGATAATTTTGCTCAAATGGCTATTATCAATTATTTATAAAATAAATACTAAGATCTTAGATTTTATTATTATAAGAATCTTGAAAGATCCTAAAGTGGCATTAAACTACAATGTCCTTAACTATTTGGAGTTCTTGTCAATTTATAAATCATAACTTCTAATATGCTAGAGTTAATCTTATTCAAAATAGAAGCTAGTCTTTTAGCAAATCTAAAGGGTACAACTATGAAAGTAAGTCCAATCAAATACTGATTAAGATCTACATGCAATGAGCTAGTAAGTAGTAATATAAATAATTGAGGTACAATATCTAAACTCTAATTCTTATATTACTTGATCCAATTCAATACGCATAACTTATTTACTTGTTCTAGTGTATACATTAGAAGTTAGATATTTCAATGATTTAGGGTACACTACTCCCCATTAAGATAGATAAATATTATAATATATGGTAAATAAAGTATTTTATCTTTATTTATAGAATGTGAATAAATTCATTTAGACTTATATCAAAGAATAAAGTTTATTTATAATTAATATACTTAATCATGTTTGTTTCTTTATGCTTTAATAAAGTCAAAAAAATCTTTTTTAGATAATAAACTATTCTATCAATATAATTTAATCTAGTAAATATCATAAAATGTATATAATAGAAAGTTATTCCACGAAAGAATATTAAAGGAAATTTACTTTGTAGATAATTATCCTAACGGATCTCGCATAAAATCCAGTTCATTCATTCACTATGGTGACCACACAGTGTAAAACTACCATACTAACAAATGAGGTCACCATTTTAAGGCTACAATCCACTAATACAGTAAGGTCACTTGATCATAGGAGCCACGTTGCCAATATAGCTGAGGCAGTATACCAAGAATCTTCTAGAACCTACTATAATAGAGATGAATTTGATGGACCATCCTGTCGACTAGGAAAAGAGTTGGCTAAGGATGGAGATACAACCATAAATCTGGCTGATCTCCAGGCTAGATAACTTTACAATGAAAAACTCACCACAAATGAATGTGTCATCTAAGTTGTACTAAATTTTAAATATTAATATATGTGACATTTGAATTATTACTATTCAATTTATGTATTAGAATTTACCACAAATAAATTAATCACATCTATTAATTGAATAGTGATAACTTACATGTCACATATATTGTATTATAACTTTAGTATAAATCTTAGGATACTTAGTATTATTCAAAAGAAAATACAATACAATTGATCAAATAGATTAGGAATAGATAATGTAATAACTTAGAAGTAAAAATTGGGGTGCAATAAGAAATTTCTAAAATTTAAATTCTAAAAGACATAATCAATTTCAAATTATATAGGAAGAGTATACAAAAAGATGACAAAAGAGACATTGATGGTCCAGTTTAGTCGAAAGATGATGTTTGGGATCCCAACCATTATTCCCTTCTGTGAGGGTTAAATAGATATATGTCACTTTTTACATCCAAAAATCAACAAATTTTCACAACTAAAAAGTTATAAAAATGACCCAATTAGATATCTAATCAAAATATCCTACATCTAAAATCTTATATATATATATATATATGGTTCCTAATCTAATAAGTATTTCTTTTTACCTGTGTATAGATATTTTTTTTAGTCATTAGATCATCATCTAAAGGTGATCCAACAATTATAATGATGTCTACGAAAAGATGTGCATCATTAATGCTATTTCTCTCTATTATTTTTCACTATAAAAAACATGCATAATAAATTTTAATTAGTCAAAAATGATACCTATGTATAGGTAAAAAAAATACCTATTGGATTAATGCCCTATATGTATATATAAATTTATGTTTATTTATTAATTAAGATATTTTAAACTATTTTTTAACGTTTATAAATCCATGGAGTTTTAGAAAATGAACTTTAGAGCCCATAATAGGAAATCACCCTTAAATAGTACATTTAGTTTTTCTCTTGGTATATTCATTTATTTATTGAGTATATTTTTATATATTCTACCTACTATATTATTAACCACTGCCCTTATCCAAATCCATAATTTTTAATAAAATTAATGTCCATTTGTTAGTTAAGAGGTTTTGAAATTATTTTTTAATATCTTTGAGTTCATGTATATTATTAGTGGGAAATCAACTTTACAAAGTACATTTTTTTCCCTTGGTATAATCATCTTTGTTTATAACATATTTTTATATATACTAAATTTACTAATACATATGTATTATTTTACTGAATTAGATATAATAAGTTATAAACAGATCTACAAAACTAAAAGACCAAATTTGTAAAATATATATTTTTATTCATAAATACATGATCACATATATTAATTTTATAAAAAGATACACCATGATTAAAAAGATATCTACAAAGAAAATCAAGATCATAA
>JXTB01000042.1:367663-399511 GCA_002914805.1 Parasponia andersonii
ACAATAAAAAGTAGAAAAAAAACTAAAACCTCTGAAATCACGGACGGACATTTATCTATAAAAAGGTGTCATTAAGTTTTAAATTTGTAGATGTGATAATATACTAATACCATTTTTTTAAAATGGACATGCACAATTAATTCCCTATTTTTTTAATATAACACAGATGACATATAAATTGTCACTATTTAATTTGGGATATTATATTTTACTATAAATAAATCTCATAATATATTCAAATTAAATAGTAACAATTCACATGTCATTTGTGCTACTATTAAAAAAATATATATATCTAGCATTATCCTTAGCTAAAATAAGAGAATAGTCCTTAAAAATCGGGATATCTAGCATTTTTCTTAGCTAAAATATGAGAATTCTGTGATTGTTATTTTTCCACTAAAAATAGGAAAATAGACCTAACTAAGAAATTTGGGTTGAAAAGAATTCTTTTTAGGTAAAAAGAACAAGTTATCCCTAATCCATCTCATTAGGGATAATAAGTTTTTACGCCTACTCAAATTATGATTCGAACTTAAGATTGAGATCCTTGGTAGTAGGTGCTCTTACTACTCGAATCAATCTATTTGCCGATTAAAAAATAGATGATTACTCCTAAAAAAATTACTCAAAAAAATCAACGTTTTAATAAAAATTAAAAAAAAAAATCATTTTGACCAAATTACTCCATCTCTTATAACGGCGATGATTCGATTGTAGAAAGCAGTTTGGACTGCCACGGTACCGCCAACACCGAATAGCCCTATCTATGTGACATGAGAAGAATCCTCATCTTCTTTATAATTATATTTCTGTCCCCAACGTGTTTTTGGCACCTCAACCAATCTTATCCTGGCGATCCATTTTTGGTAGCCCCAAAAAATTCCACTAATTGGCTCGTACACACCAAAAACACAAGAGTCCTTAAATACACTTCAAAAAAACAAATGATAAATTTCCTTTAGATGATCACAGACCAAAAGATTAATTTACCCTCGTAGTCTGACATCCCTATATGATGTACCTATTTGCCCAAAAAAAGAAAAAATCTCTCTTCTTTTTATTTTATTTATTTATTTCTTTCATGGAAGACTATAATATAGTAATAAAAGTGCCCAAGACTGAAACTGATTCTCCTGCGGCCTTGATTTCGTCGCCTATTTTATCGGTTCCCAATAAGGCCCACACTCTCAAACAATCCCCACTACTTGTTGTACACACTCTCCTGATCTGTAAGAATCTCATTATTCAATCTATCTCTAATTTTCTATTTCCAAATTCCGCTTGTACATGTATTATTTTTACCACTATTTGGAAAACATAAACATTCTAATCATAATATTATCTTTTTCATTCTTTTATGATTTTCAAAAGAAGTTCATGTTGACACCCCCCTCCCTTCTCTTTTTTGTTTTTGAGTATTCCAAGTTGTGATCACGGAGATTCTTTATGATGTGAGAAACTTGCCTGCCTACCTAGATGAAGATTATTTGTTGTTTATGTATATTGCTTTTCGTTTGGTCCATTCTTGAGTTGTACAAATCTTTGGGGCTTTTTGTGATGGAGTACTCTGCTTTTTGCTTGAAGTTTTTGACATAAAACAATGATTTCAGATGTGGGTTTTTCGTGTTCGGGTTTTTCTCACGAGTTTTTGGTTTGTTTGGGCTGTTTTTGATATTTGGTTTGGGGTTAAAGCTTCTAAATCTCAGTTTCTGGCTACCCAAAGATCTCAACTTAATGTAAAATTTGTACCATTTTAGAGTCAAAACACTCGATTTAGGATATGAGTTTTCCTCGAAACATTGTCACTGTGAAGCACGTGATCAAAACCTCGTGTCTTGCAATACTAATGGTTTAAACAACGTTGAAGAATATCATCAAAACGATGAGGACGAGGATCAGAACGGTGAGGAAAGTGATCAGGATCAGTGTTGTTGTAACGAGGACGAAGAATTTAATGTAAATGCATTGAGAAAACTTGTGAAGATCAGAAGAAACCGAGCGAAAAAAGCTCAAGAAAGAGAGAGCGGTGGCGACAAAAGAGGCAATGGCGGTTATTTTGCAGCTACAAAGAGAGAAAAGCTACATAGAAATAGAAGCGAATCAGTATCGTCATATAGTGGAGCACAAGCGAGAATACGACAATGAAATGATCTAACATTTGCAGTGGATCATGATGAAGCACGAGTCCGAGAGGAGTGTCATGGAGGATGAGTTGACGTTGTGTAAGGAAATATTGAAGCTATTTACCAAAGGAAATGACGAAATATTAATGGATCAATTTTGTGAGGAAATTAGTTTGCGTTCTAGTAACATAGAGGACAATCATGATTACCAGATTGATGAGTTTGAAATGGTTGTGATTAGTCCACTTGATGTGGATGATTGTAATTAGGTGTTGGTTAATGTGAATCGTATATATGAATCCCATCGGTCAGGGACTACACCGACATTTTAGAGTTGTCTTATGTTCAATGCCAATTTATTAGCGAATTTATACTAATTTTAACTTCAACTAATACCACGTCTAAAACTTAGAGTTGAAAGGAAACTTATTAATCCATTGATCTATTTTTACGTGAAAACTTATTAACAAAATGGAAAGGGGGATCATTCACAACCGAACTTTAGGTGGTATGGTAGAGGCTCTCATTCTCCTAACAATAAATCTTGAAATCTTGGCTTCTGTTACACACAAATTTTGCAGTTGCTCGAAGTGGATACCTCTCTTGTTCAGAATCGAGGAAGACCAACCTCGTTACACCTGAGCTCGAAACCTCTATAACTAATTTCTTAGATATCCGCATCAAGATCACACAATTCAAATCTACATAAATTTAAATATATTCCTGATTTTATGTGATAAGTACAATTGAAATTCGAATATTAAGTTCCCATATATTTAATATTGCGAGAGAGATCGTGGATTGGAACTTCTCGTACTAAAAAAAAAAAAAAAATTCTAGTTACTATAGTGGACATAAAGCATTACAGTCTGACTGAACCATATAGTGTCGTTTTTCTTATCTTGTTGTTGTGCCATTGCCCAATGTTTGGTGTCATAAGTTCAAATCGTCACCATTACTGTGGTTGGTCCATAGATGGACATTTCATTCATATTCCACAAATATCAAATATGCTCAGTACATGTCGTTTGATCCCCTGACATTGCGGCAAAGCAAAGTAAAGAACAAAACCGACATGTCGTTAAGATAAGGTTTAAGGTAATCATAAACATAAAAATTTATTAAAGTGACAATGTGTGTTTTCGTAAATTGACTTTGGAAAGGACTAACGTACGGTGCGTTTCATTGTCGCCGTATCCAAACAGAAGTGTCGTCGTTTTGAAACTAGAAGAGCGAGACAGAGACCTACCACTACTAGATTGAATATTCCCTTAAAAAAAAAAAAAAACCACAAAAATGGCAGAAAAGCTACTGGATTGAATTCTCCACTGCGACACTGAGTATAGTAGAGAAGAAGCAAAATCTTACCTCCGGCGGATTTTGATGCCTGTGATCCGCCGGCCGTTCGCCGTCGCCGGTAACTCTTGAGAAAGTGGCAGAAAATTAAAATTAGGCTGAAATGTTTCGAGTGTTGATTAGTATTTTTCATTTTGTGAATTTTATGATCCTTTTGATGTTTAATGTCGTTTGGTTCTCGAGAAATTGAAAGAAAATGGAATTAGAATGGAGTGTTTTGAGTGTTAATTATATAATTGAAAAGGAGCCAAGAAATTCTATGTTCTTGTTTGGATTATTCTGGATTTTGTGAATCATATGATGATCATTTTGTAAGTTTTTGAATGAATTGAGAGAAAGGGTAATCATGAAGCATTCTTCTAATTTAGTCATTGTGAGTAACGTTTTTCTGTGGTTTAAAACCAAACTGCTATGTTTATGAATTTTTCTATAAGTAGCGTTTTTTTGGGAATTTTTTAGGAGTGGTGTTATGGATATTGATTTTCATGGAGAAGTCTGAAGGAAAATTTAGAAGTTGGTGATGATGCTGAGAAGTTGACAGGTTCAGTTACTAGGAAAAGAACATGAGAATTTCTTGGGTTGCATTCACTGTGTAATTTTAAAAGAGGTATGAAATGGCTCAAATCATTAGATTTTGGGATAGGCGGTCTGATGAGTTAGTTCTCCACAACTTGAGAATGTGTGAAAATTTTGTATTTTAAATCAACTAGTTACTTCAGGGAATATTAAATGTTTTGAGCAGGCTCTTTTTGTTGTTGATATAGAGTAGAACAACAATGCTATGGTGCACAATTATGTTATTGGCATCGTAAATTAATTAGTGGGACTCACTTTTTTCGTGTGTAGTGTTGGGTGCTATAAGAGCTCAATAGCATTATAAGCGAGACATGGATACGCATTCAAGAAACATAGCCTTTGAAAAACATAAGAAAGATAGTCTCTTTTACTATAAGTTGCCATTGATTTTGATTTTTTTTTTTAATTGATTATGCACGTATTCTCTGCCATTCTACAAGTTGGAAATCACAAGACCATGGTTTATCTAGTATTGATTCCTAAAAATGGCTTTGTTGAAGTAATGAACCCTTGGCACTTATAAGTTGGAACTAGGATACGAGAGTTGATTAGAATGATTAGATAGTCTGCGGCCATGCCAAGGGCAATAATTGAAGTGGAAACTGATCATAAATTGGACAAATTTGCAGGCTTTGTCACCCAAATATGGAGATGGGTGTTCAAAGTTGCAGGGAGTTGAATGAATCTTCACAGATGCTTCCACCTCTGCCTGGAACTTTTGTCAATCGTGAAGAACTTATTCAGCATGTTGGTGAATTTGCTGTATCTCAGGGATATGTGGTTACTATTAAGCAATCCAAGAGAGATAGGGTGGTTGTCCTTGGTTGCGATAGGGGAGGTGTTTATCGTAACAGGCGGAAAGCTTTTGATGAGTCTTCTGCAGAACAAACCCGTAAAAGAAAAATAGGTTCACGGCTAACAAATTGTCCTTTTGAAGCTGTGGGTAAGAAGGATGATGGTTTATGGATGCTAACCATTAAAAATGGCACACACAACCATGAACCTTTGAACGACATTTCAGAACATCCTTCTGCTCGTCGCTTTACAGAGAGAGAAGTTTTGCTAGTTAAAGAGATGACAGAGGCCGGTTTAAGACCCCGCCAAATATTAAAAAGACTGAGACAAAGCAATCCAGATCTCTTATCGACTCCAAAGCATGTTTACAATGTTAAAGCAAAGCTTCGGCAAGGAAATATAACAGGTAGGGCCTGTTTGAATTTTATTTTCATTTAGCAGAAAGTTTTATTTATTTATTTATTTATTTCCTGAGAGTTCTAGTTTTTAATTGTTTTTTGCCTCTCTTACTAAGCCAGCTCATATGAGGCTCTTGATTCATAAGAGACTATCTTAAACACGTAAAGCCTACTGGATTTGTATCTTTATTTTGTCTGCGTGCTAGTAAAGTTTTGTGCTTTGTTTCTTAGCTACACGAGCAGATTTTTAGATTTAATTTGTGTGTAGGTTGGTTGGTTCACTGAGATAATGATCATGCCTGTTGTGTTGCATAATCATCAATCTCTAGGATTGGTATTGAACTATGCCCTTATATGGGCATCATTTTGTAACTGATGACTGCTGGCCACATCTGATTCCAGAGTGTGACTAATATGTGAGTAATAATAGCAAAGGGAAAACATTACCTTAAATCATTGTAATCTAGTGTACTTTGTGGTTGCCACGATGCAGAGAAGTTCCTGATGCTAAGTCAGTCACAGTTATTTAAGTTTTACAGTTACCATACAGATTGCCGTACACTAATTAACTAAACTGAGTTAGAATTGAAGAGCTTTAGTTGGCCCAACTGTTGACTGTTGCACTTGGATCAACTATTACATCACCTCAGGAAAGAATTACTAATCCAAAGGCGCTGTAGTATTTGTCTTGCTACTGTGGGGCTAGGGAAGGCACAAAGTTGAAGGTGCTCACTTGAGAAGCATAGGTTGAGACTACCATCGTTGTACCAGAATGATTGTCTCTTTATAGTTTAGAGGATCTAGGTACATACTTTTTCAATTAATTTCTATGCAATTTTGAAACTAATGGTAGGATGGAAGAAATGATTTTATGTTCCTGCTTAGGGCTCAGGTAATAGAGTTGGGGTGTCTAGTACAATATCTGCAGGTTCATTTTATGGAGCAACCACTTTGTGCAATAATGTTTGAGATATTTAACTGCATTCAGATCTCCCTAGAAGACTTTGCTTTCATGGACCTGCTTATTATAATGCAGTTTCTGTTATTTGTTGTTTCTTTGGCATGCTTACAGAAACTATGAAGGATAGCTCTAACCTGTAGCCTTGACTAGCATGCTTAATTTCCTGACTGAGAGAATGATAGTATTTGGACTTACTGGCCAATGGGTAATTGCCAGGCTTACACTTAGTACTAGATTGCTGTCATAGCACCATCTATACCATTTTGATGGAGCTTGGAGACTTGAAGTTGCAACTGCAAGCAATTATGCTTGTGACATATTTTTGTATTCTTGATGATTTTTAACTAAATTCTGATCAATGGATGCTCATGAATAAATTGTCTCGGGGAAGACATTTCTTTGGTTAGAGGCATGATTGTTAATAAGAAGAAGAGAGTTGAACCATCTGAGTTATAGTGTTTTATTTTCCTTTTTTTTGTCTTTTAAATATTTATCTGTTTATTAGTTATTTTTATTTTCTTGTGTTGGTGCTTGTCCATGACTGTCTTTGGAGGTGGGGTGAGGGATGGTCTCAAAGAAGGTGTTGTTTTAATGTGTTTTTCCATCCTTTTTAGGCTGGTAAATTCACTCATTTTCTAGAGGAAAAATATAAATATATATTTTTCATAGGAATGGAACCAGAAGGATTGTCTGTTGTCTGTTCCTACCCTAAACAGATGAGGAGATAAATTCAGTTTCCTTAGAGTGGATTATGGCATGTTCATGTTTCAGTGAGGAACTTTAAGTCTCTGAAACCTCAAAAATCTGCTGGAAGGAACAATTACTCTGGAGTTACTGAGCCATCTTGGAGGCAAGGCAATCCTCCGGTAAGCGTGGGTATGAATAGTGCAATGAGTAATGTAGTCTTACCCTGTATGCTTTGGGCAAGGAAGTTCATATTAAAATTCGCACGCATAAAAAAAAAATTATTTGAATTTTTTCTTTGTCAACTTTCTTCTTTGCAGCTAGTCTTTAATTAGCAAACTCTGCCCAAATTGTTAATGGATTTTGGTTAATGAAGGGGTTTTCTATAGAAATTTAAGGAGAAAAAATAATTTGACACCTTTTCTCAGATGGAATTAGCTAAACTTTCAGTTATACCACTAACCAACAGAATCCATTAATATTTAATATTATGGACTGACTTTACTGATAGGACTTTACTGCATGTAGTAATTAAGTTTAAAATTTAATTTTTCAAAAAAAGTTAAGAAAGCAAACTGGATATAGTCTGAGGGATTAGTTCGATTTGCCCCATATTATGCTTGTGTTCTCCTTTTCCTCTGTTTCTCCTCCCTTTTCAACTATTTGAATTTTAACTCATCCTGCATGGAAAAACAGAGGGTTCCCAATTTAATTGGGGGAAGATTTGTTGCTTCACTGTCATTTGCCTCTGTTGATGTTCTAAACCCAGTAAGTATGGCAACTGTTCTTGGAAATTGTTCTCCTATATCTCTTGTTAGTATGACGTTAGTTTTGGTTGATATGTTTACTTCCGTAATTATAGGCGACACAAGAAGTTGTTTCTCAAGTTCCTTTGACAACAATTGAAGAGTTCAAAGCAGCAGTTTTTTCAGCAAAGTGTGCTTTTCCGCCATGGCGAAACACACCAATTATCACTCGTCAGCGCATTATGTTCAAATTCCAAGAACTTATTCGAAGAGATATTGTAAGTCTTTTTCTGTTTCTTTAAAAGCTATGCATTCAAGCCACAACTTTCTTGCTAATTGGAATTATGGCCATGTTGTCCTAGGATAAGCTTGCATTGTGCATTACTGCAGAACATGGAAAAGCACTGAAGGATGCATATGACGATGTGTTACGTGGGATAGGTTAGTTTTGTTATTTTCCTTTTTTTCTTTTTCTTTTTCTTTTTCCTATCTTTTTTTTTTCTGCACTATTACATCAATATGAGTTGTGCTCTATAATTTCTCAAATTTTCCTTCATAGAGGTGGTGGAACATGCTTGTGGACTGGAAAACCTGCAAGTGGGAGAGTTTGTGTCTAACATATCGAATGGAATTGATACGTACAGCATTAGAGAGCCCCTTGGTGTTTGTGCTGGGATATGCCATTTTGAATTCCCAGCTATGATTCCGATATGGGTAAGCTTGCCAGTTTTCCCTTCCCAGTGATGACTCTGTGCTTATGCAGCTGGTTTGGATGTCATTCTGTTTATTAAGAGAACTTCTTGGAATCCTCTTATTATTGTTTTTTGGATAATTCAAGTCTTGGAGAATTTGGTAGTGTGGAGAGGACGGAGAAGGATTACATGATAAAGCTATGGCTAGTCATAAAAAAACAAGGAATACATGTTTAGTATGAGATGTATTCTTTTCAATCCTTGTGCATTATAGTTAGGTTTTGTAGTTTTGTCACTTAATGAAATGATCTTTTGAAAGCTATGTTGATATTTACGTACTTTCTTCATGCAGATGCTTTCTATCGCAGTCATATGTGGCAATACATTTGTTCTAAAGCCATCAGAAAAGGTTCCAGGTGATTTTGGAACCTTCTTAGTGTACTGAGCCTGGAAAGTTCTCTGTATAATGCATTGAACTCAACATCTAAATGCATTTATCTCTTCTCTTTGGTTTTTAAGTGAACATGTCCTTAAAACAGGTTCAGTTTGTTCACTTTTCCTGATGCAATTCACTCTAAAGAATTCATACAGAAATAAAAATAGATTAACGAACTCGATGGGAAAAAACTCTAACCTACTTTGGGTGCCATAAAATGACATCATAGCCACTTCTAAAGACCATGAGAAATGCCAAGAAACTAAGGAGCCAGACAGAAAAGGTTTCTTAATTATCCACCTTTTAGTTGGAGTGGCAGAATTAGGGAGACCCAGAAGTTTTAATTTGGGATTCACAAATGAAATTGTTTATCGTGTCATGACAAGGTTTTTATTGATTCTTTATAATGATTGGATTAGTTGAGTTGCAGCAATTTTATGTTCAGTTGTTTATCGAAAAAGTTTTATGTTCAGATATGCGATAAGAATAATGCTATTAGGGATCCCAACTTATGCAGTATGTGAGTTATTACCATTTACTTGATATTATTAAATTTATTTATGGTAAATTCTAATCACCAATTGATGATGACAATTCACATACCACATAAGTTAGTATTAAAAATATTTGGATAGGTGTTGGAATCCTAGCATTATCCCTACAATAATGCACTCAGATAACAAAATTCTGTAGGAACTTAAAGTGATGAATTAGTGAGCTTGGTTTTCACAAGTAAGCTAATAGCATAGTAGATGACATTGTTAAGAGGCTATTCGTAGTAATTTTTGAACTTTAAAAATATATATTTACTTGAATGTTACTCAAAAATTAGAAAAGCATAATATAGCATAACTGAGTATAATATTCTAGGATAGGCTATATATATGGTAGATAACTAGAACAATTAGGAAATATATAAACAACTTAGTAACTAAAGGAATTAATACAAATATAGAAGCTGAGAATTAAATATAGCAGTAGATAAAGAGTAAATTGATATATTAGAGAAACTTAACAAAAAACTACCACAATCATAGCGAACGGGGCCTTTGAATGGCTCAATTCTTATAAAGTTTTTTAAAAGAGAATTTTTAGAAGAGATGCATATGAATCTGATGATAATAGGATTGATAAAATGTTGCTCCTTACAAGCTGACCAGAAATTAGATCATGTTTATTGTGAGAACGCAGCTGATCGTGCATGCAATTATGAAATGCAGGTATCTCGCCCATAAATAAAATACTGGAATGAAATATTTAATGTGGGATCATATTTTTAGATAACATATAAGAGGTTTTAAATTGTTTTTGGGCTGTTGGATAGAACAAAACAGAGAATTAAAATAACTTTTGGTGGCTGAAAACAGATTAGTACGAGGAGCAGAGAGGGAGAGGTTGATTGAAGTATTTTGGGACTGAGAGATGCTCTAAAAACGGCATAGAATCTCTCTGCTTTTGCAGAGGAATGTAGTAATATTTATTATAGGCTTTAAGAATAATCATTAGCACGGGGAACAAGTGAACAAAAATTGATGATTGAGAGAGGAACATTCTGCTAAGTGGCGAGTTTGTCCCCTCTGATTTTCGGCAAAACGGGAACTGCAGCTAGTATTTGCACAATACCAGCTGCTAAATCCTTCTATATTTGCTAAATAATCCCGTAGGATTCAACAAATTTCCTTGGGATTCAATACCTTGCTGACAGCTGGCTGGTTTCAGCTAGAAACCATGTATCAATACCAGAATACCACCTGGTTTGGTTTTGAGCTTGGTGTTTCTGCATGCAAACAGTGATCAAACTCTTCTATTTTGCATAACTCAATCCTTCTTCTATAAACCTCTAAATGTATTCAGGCTATAGGGTAAATACCCAACATGCTAACCCCCAAAATACCTCTAGTATAGCTTTGTTTTTCCTCTGTTTTATTCTGATTTAAACTAATTAATCACATGTTTAATTCAATTTTACTATTTTTTAGGGACTTACCCCAGAACAGAGGCCTAGCCTTGTATTGCTGCAATGCTTTTTTTTTTTTTTTCAAAAAAGAATTGATTATCAGATTCACTCTTCCTTTTGGATGGTAATGTTGAGTTTTCGAGGATAGTCAAAACAGTTATTTAATCGCAACTCACCAGGATTTTATTTTTGGTGCTTCCTCTGCTTCCTTGCTATTTACTCTGGATCTTTAATAAATTGTTCTTATTAGAGAATCTAGGGTTTAAGCAAAATAACCAGATTCTTGGCATTTTTTTGTATCTTTTAATTTACTTATGGTTTAATAACTTTGTTGAATTTTTCAAATGCATAAGTTAGAATGAAATGGATAAGACAATGTGTATTGCCTTTTTTCAGGGGTTTCTGTGATGCTGGCGGAGTTAGCAATTGAAGCTGGTTTGCCTAATGGTGTCTTGAATACTGTTCATGGCGCTAACGTAAGATTTACCGTTAAGTTCTACTATTATATCTATGTTTACTCCGCCTACACCAATTATCTATCACCTGTCTATCAGAAAATGTACAAAAAGATTGGTGTAATGTTTGTTCTGTTTCTTACATTTTAGCATGATGATATTTCCATTAGCATGTCATAAATTTTTGTGTTACCTTTTTGCTTTTGCCATTCGCAGTGTGCATGTTGCTTATGTTTTTGCAAAAAATTTACTCAATCCTACTTGCTTTGCTTTGCTTGATGCTTTATGAACTTTCCTGTTTCATTATTCTAACTATTTGAACTTTGATTTTGGCCAGGACATTGTGAATGCCATCTGTGAAGAAGAAAACATTAAAGCTATCTCATTTGTTGGACCTAGTACAGTAAGTCGTTCCTCAATTCAAAATTAGACTTTACCTTAGGGTTATTGTGAAATTTAATATTGTATTTCCTGTGAATTTTGCTTGTGTATTTGGTGCTTGTTCATGTATTAAATTTTGTTTTCCTTCTATGCACAGGCTGGTGCATACATATATGCAAAAGCATCCACTAAAGGAAAACGCATTCAGGTAATCCATGCACCTTCTAAAAACCTGCATTAATGCATTTGTTACCATGGGCAGTGTGGTTTCTTTTCATCAATGAAATAGTTAATGTCAACCTAAATTGGCTGGTTGACTACTGTTTTCAGTCAAATGTTGGAGCCAAAAATCATGCCGTTGTTATGCCAGATGCAAGCATGGAGGCTACTTTGAATGCTCTTGTTGCTGCTGGTTTTGGTGCAGCAGGACAAAAGTGCATGACTCTCAGTGCAATTGTTTTTGTTGGAAGCATAAATCCATGGTGTTGTAGTTTGTTTTCCTTGTGTATATGTGTATCTTTTCTTTTTAGTTTTAACAACACCTATCAGAGGTTGAAATATTGACCCTAATCAGTGCTTCCTGTATGTGTTGTTTCCATCCTCTCACTTTAAGGTTTAAATTTCTTAAGAGTTTTTTACTAAGCTTAGCTGGTAAGGCTTGTGTGGTGATAGACTTTGGGGCTAGGTTCAGAATCTGTGATGGGGTTGACAAATGCAAATACAGGGTACACCATACACATAAATGAAAAATAAAAAGATAAAGGATCTAATATTTTTTAGACAAAGTAAGTTGACATTTTTCTAGTTAAGAAATATTCTCCCTATTGTCTGTGATATTCCAGCTTTGTTGTTTCCTAAAGCTCATTGGATTAGTTGATATATATGCATAGTTTGTTGTTGTAAACCTTTTCTCGTTCTCATAAAAAGACATAAATAAACAGGGAAGATAAATTGGCTGAGCATGCTAAAGCAGTTAAAGTTAATGCTGGAATGGAAGCAGATGTAGACCTTGGTCCAGTCATAAGTAAACAGGTGCATAAGTGATTCAAACTTTGACCGATACACTATTGTAGCTTTCCCATTTCTAAAATGAAAGTAGTAACAATATGGTTGTTGCCTTGGCTGCATTCATTTACGCACATCGTAATTATGTTTGTTCTGCTTGTATGATTTATGAATGACAGTCAAAGGAGCAAATCTGCAGATTGATCCAAATTGGTGTTGATAGTGGTGCAAAACTAGTGCTTGATGGAAGAAACATTGTGGTATGTGCTTTATCTTCTGCATATATTATTTTTACCTTTACACATGTTATGATAGTATTGTTTTAAACGTGAAATATGACCTTAACAAAGTTTGTATATTTTCAATTTATCACACTGAATTCAATAGTAAAGAATAGAATCTGGTAATTTTTTTTCTCCCTGGCTTCTTTTCTTTAGAGGATTAGACTCGTCTCTGGAGAGTGGAGCTTGAATGTATTTTCATATTTCTTCCATTTTTTTTCTAATTTTTCTTTTGTTTTTTGGAAATTCTTGGAAGATTGTAGTTAACAGGGCAAAGTGCTTATTGGTCAAATGAAACCAACATTGCTTGTGAAATTTTAATGGGTGCTCGTTATATTCATTTGAAATTTGAATTTAAGACGTTCAACTTTTGCAATGATTAGCTACGGAGGCAAAGGTTATTATATATTTTATTCTTAGAGATTGTTATATTGTTTTAACACACGGATAGTGTACAAGCACGCAAGTAAGAGAGGCAGACTTTGAGATGAACCAAACAAAATTCTGATATTTATGTTGTCTCAATGCTTTTGGTGAGTGGTGACATCTTCATAGAGCCATATCACTTTCAATTGATTTGCCCTTCTTTGTGTAGCACAGCAGAATTATTTGTTTCATATATTTCATTTTCACTTCTCTATTAGAAATGCATATAAGTTGCCAATGGTTGATGATCCAACACCACCTAACTTTTGGTAATTCCTTATACGATCAGTGTTAGTGTTATTTCATGTAAATTGATTTAACGTATTTCTTATTGAGCTCTTTCACTTGCCCATATCTCTAGTTTTCTAAGTCTGTAAGTTCATGTAATTGTTGTTCTATTTTTTTTCTCTCTTCTCCTTTTTCCTTTTTAATATGCTTTTGAACAGGTTTTTATGATCATTTGTTTTATGGTTTTGAGAATTTGTTAGAAGGTTCTCCATATTTGCAGTTCTCCTTGTGTTTTAAAGCAAATCTGGCCTACATTTTATTGAATTTTGAATGGCAAAATAGGTTCCAGGATATGAGTACGGCAACTTCATCGGTCCAACCATCTTATCCAACGTCACGGTTAACATGGAATGTTACAAGGTATTTACTACATATTTACAAGACTGACTTCAATACCTAATTTTTATTGATAGAGTAGATTCTACAAGTTTTATTTTCTTCTGTTTTCTATTTTTTTTGGAGAGCCTCAACTTAAAACACGTTTTAATATCTTTTGCAAATATTAGATATAAAATTTAGTAATTTATTGTATTAACCTCTTATTTTGTGCAGGAAGAATTTCTCGGCCCAGTCCTCCTCTGTCTGCAGGTACCTTATCATCCTCTCCTTCCCGTACGTAACTAGTGGACTGGTTCATTATTTGAAGATGACGCAGTTTTTATATTTTCCCAGGCTGCAAGCATTGATGAGGCCATAGACATTGTTAATAGAAACAAGTATGCTTAAATTTCTACTCTTTCACTACCATTTCTGTACAACTTTCTTTTGAAGTTTATCTTGGCTTGTTGTTCTCCCATAGATTCTGCAATGGAGCTTCTATATTCACAACATCCGGTGTAGCAGCAAGGAAATTCCAAGCTGAGGTTGAAGTTGGGCAGGTAAAAGTAATGCTCCATTCTAGCCTGTCATGGAGATATCCTAGATCCATGTTTGGAGGCAGCCAAAAATTAGACAATGATAATAGTGGAAGTTGATATATTAGTAAGTTGCACGTACTTATTCTTATTCCATAGGCCTCATTACTTGGACCTCATTGATGAGCAGAACTCAGAATAGTAGCATGTGCCGTTCCAAGTTCTCAATTGCATTGATTAGATAGATTCCCTAGTAAAACCAAATCATTGGTTGTCTTTAAAAAAAATTAAAAAATTCTTCTTGTATTTACCTTCTATTTTTCGTTTTATGAAATGATTTTGGCACAGGTTGGCATAAATATTCCTGTATCAGTCTCATTGCCTTTTTCCTCATTTGCCAGCTCCAGGCCATCTTTTGCTGGTGATCTCAGTTTTGATGGTAGAACAACTCCTCAACTTTTACAGGCTTCCGAAATTATTCTTAAGAGAGAATCATAACTAGTGCTCGAACACTATGAATTGCAGGCAAGGCTGGAATTCAGTTTTACACCCAAGTTAAGACTGTTACTCAACAATGGAAAGATTCACTGGACAGTGACAGAGCATCTCTGGCACTGCCAACTTCATATACATGAACAGAAGATGCTCTGAATCTTTTAAAGTTTTTTCGTTAAAATGATATTTAGAAATGTGTAACCTGTAAGCTGTTTGTGTAAATTTCTTGTTTTACCTTAAGGAATGTGTATGTACACTTCTTGTTTTACCTTCGAAATGTTAAATGTATATTCGCTCTCACTAATTTGAGTGTGTATATTCCCAGACAGGTCACAGATCAGATGAGGATATGGGTCGTTTTAGGATAATACTATAAAATTAGAGCACCAACTAATCACATTTGTCACTGTATTATACTGACCATTTTACTTTAGTCAATAAGATTTTTGTATCTTTTGTTTATTTGACAATTTAAAGCAATATTAATTTCGGATAGCTGTCATCCAAAATTTGTTTTGGTTTATTTTATTCTGTCGTGACAGAAAATTGAGGACTACTATGGTGGTTGTTTGGTTCTCTTTGCTAAAAACATTACACTTTGCTACTCATTGTAGATTTCAAACTCTCAAAACGAACAAAACGATTTTAGCAACATAGTTATGCAATCAAATTTTATTTTACCCTTCGGTTTTTCCCAAAAAAAAAAAAAAAAGAAAAAAACCAATGATAAATAAAACATTCCACAGAAAACTCCGCCCATGCCAATTTCATCAATTATTTTCGGGATTTTGACGACTGAACACACTTATTGATTATATTTTTAACCTTAATTTATCTTACGACCAAATGGTATACAAATCTAATAAATTTGACTCTTTTTCCTTCTTCTAATCTAGTGCCTAATGGTATTTTAAACGCCAATTTTTTATTTTTAAAAAAGTCTTTATTATTTAATAATTAGTAAATCAACTCTTGACCACTATCGATGACTAACCATTCATTACTAGACTTAGAAAATAAATGCTAAAAGGCTGAAAATATGCAACTAATTGGTAAAAGGGATTTGTTTTTTTTTTTTTTTTGAGAATATAAATGGGAATAATTGAAATATAAAAAATGATAATATCATAGGACTGCAATCCTCTGTCCCAAGTTGTTGTCCCCTTCTTTGTCCCTTTAATGTTAAATTATCACGTGTCTTCCAAATTTAAATCACGACAGGGCTTGCTTGGCAAAATGAAAAAACCAAATAAAAGACGAACTTTGACTGATTGAATTCGGCACAAAATAGACACTTCGATAAGCAAAGATCACACGGAACCACTTCAAAACCAAAAAGGAGACGGAAAAAAAAAAAAAAGAGAAAAGAAAATTATGATAATTTACGTGCAACTCTTGCAATTTTCCTTTCCTCTGCAATTTTCAATTCATGATTTATTTTTAATTTTAATTTTAATTTTATATTTGACATTTTTTTATCTTGAAGAGCGACAACACGCCCTCATGTCGCATGTTTATCCACATCTGATAAGTATTTTTTCCAAATTTCTAATAATAATTCCTTTTTGTTCTTAGCTTCTCTACTTAAAAAAAACAAAATAAGTGTCCCTTGTCATTATTTTTAGAAATAATCATTTCATAATAATAATAATTAATAATAGAAACAACGCCAAGTCCAACCAACCGGGAAAACTCAGCTGTACTTAAACATCAATCAAAATACTCTCTAAATTTTATACATCTCTTCGGATAATCCAACGGTTGAGATAATTTCACGGAGTCTCTATCAGCACTCTTCAAAAGCACACTAGCACTTCATATATATAACCGCTGACGCTGAGCTTACTGGCACTTATCATCAATCTCATTGAAACGCACAAAAATAATTTAAAGAAAAACAGAATGTCCCAATTTTCGATTCAACGAGGTACAACGTTTTTGATTTATATAGATTTATATATCAAATATATGATGTATAGATGACAAAGAAACTATCATCTAAGTATTAAGTTCCTATTTTGATTATAAAAAAAAAAAAGTTGATAATTTTGATTGTTATTTTTGGTTGATATGAGCAGTGAGGAGCTTGAAAGGTTTGAGGCCTCAGATCTTAGCTTTGAGGACTTCTGGGTATTCTACTGCCACAGAGCCGTCATCAAAGCACCCTTACCCCCCGGTAATCTATCTGCATATATATATATATATATATACGTATATATATATATATATCTTGTTTGTTTCATGGGAAAGTTTGGTTCTCGAAATTTTCTTCCTTTTTTCTTTTGTTGGGAAAATGATATAACCATTTGATGTTGTGCATGTGCATGTAACTTTGTTATGAATTTAACTTCAGGGTGAGTGGATCAATGAATGGTATTCGAACTTTTGTGATCTTGTTTGGCTTCTGAGAAAGTGTGAGAAAATTATGGAACTGGGAAATTCGTTATTTTGCATAAATTTGAAACCTTTTTAATTTATTTGGGGTTTGAATTTAGACTTTAGTACCTGGAATTTAAGTGGGATTTATGTTAAAATATGAAATTTATGTGCAAAAGATATGGCCTTCTGTGCCTAATGCATATTTGAGTTAATTGATGTAATTTTCTCACTCAATTGCATATCTGGGTTTTTTATTATGTCAGAGAGTTCCCAATCTAATTGGAGGTACTTTCGTCGATTCACAATCATCGGCCTTTATCGATGTTATAAACCCTGTGAGTTCATAATATACGCTTCAACGGTTCAATTCTTTTGTACTTTCTTTACAAACTGAGCTTAAAGATTCAATTCCTGCTGAAGAGTTATTGGACTAAATCTTGGTTATAGGCAACACAAGACGTTGTTTCGCAAGTTCCCTTGACTACAAATGAAGAGTTTAAAGCTGCAGTAGCTGCAGCAAAGCAGGCATTTCCATCATGGCGTAATACACCGGTTACAACCCGTCAACGAGTAATGCTCAAGTTTCAGGAGCTTATTCGGAGAGACAGTGTAAGTATAAGAAATCCTGAGGCGGTTGTTGGTTTCACAGTCGTCAAAAGTCTTTGTGACCATGATTTTGGTCTGGCATGAGCAGTCAACGAGCCAACAACATATTCTAAATTTTAGAAGTGTTTCAGCATTTGTACCTTACTATTTTTCATTCTTAATTCAAAATTCAAATGGAGTAGATTAACTGACATAATTCTACTATTTCAGGATAGGATTGCCCTAAATATCACAACTGAACAGGGAAAGACACTGAAGGATGCACAGGGAGATGTTTTTCGTGGTCTAGGTTCGTGTATTTCCTTTGTTGTTTTGAGAAGATTTCATAGCACAATTATGGTGGAGCTTTTTAGTAATGATCATGCTCCGTGAATTTTGATGGGTTTCTACATTTAGAGGTGGTGGAACATGCTTGTGGTATGGCAACTCTGCAGATGGGAGAGTATGCTTCCAATGTATCCAATGGAATTGATACATACAGCATTAGGGAGCCACTTGGTGTCTGTGCTGGGATTTGTCCCTTTAATTTTCCAGCAATGGTTCCATTGTGGGTAAGTTTGCTACTTTTCTTTTGTTACATGACCACTGCCTAGTCTTTTTCCTTGTATTGGTTTTAGTTTCCTTCTCCATAGCTGATTGTTGTTATTAACACTTATTATTACTGTTAAACTGGATGAAGTTAACATTCTTACAATCAATAAACGGTTACTATTATTCTCTGTGTTATGAGTTTTATCTCTTCTCATCATGAGAATTAGTGTGTTTGTTCAGCATGAGTGTTTTTCCTTTTTCACTTTTCCAAAGAATTAAGTAGCAAAATCTTAAATTTTGTTTCATTATCTTACTGCAGATGTTTCCAATTGCCATCACATGCGGGAATACATTTGTCTTGAAGCCATCTGAAAAAGATCCAGGTTATTATGATTAGAATTTGATTTATAATTAGGTTCCTGGATAGTTGTGCCTAGCAGAGAAAATCATCTTTCATTTCCTTGGAGATTGTATATACGAGTACGGGGATTTTTTTTTTTAATACATATCTCATCCTTGTTTAGAAGCTCATAGTCCACCCTGCCACCTATTTTTAAGTATTATAAACCAAAGATACATCATTATACTCCTTTGGAGTTTATATCAGCCCTTCACTCAATTTGTTGTTCCTAAATGAATCCTAGGATAATTTCAAATTTCAACTCCATACAGTAATAATATCCTGCTCAGTATCATTCTGATTTTGGAACTGTTTGCCATTAGTCGTTGCATATATGCGTCCTCCGGTGACATGACCAGGGTTTACTGTGATATTCAATTCGTATCTTTTTAACATCCATTACATCTGACAATATGAGAAATTTTGCGTTCTTTACTTGAAACTGATTTGTATTTGTCTTGTTTTTTCAGGGGCGTCGATAATACTTGCAGAGTTAGCATTGGAAGCTGGTTTGCCTGAGGGTGTCTTAAATATTGTTCATGGCACAAATGTATGCTTGTGGTTCAACTGCTTGTTGCTAGCTCTTTATGCTTAATATGCCTTCAGTTATCGATTAATAAATGTTGATAATTTATGGACAATCTCTCCTTGAACATCCCCTTTTAACATGATGAGTATTACAAATTGGGAGTTTGCTAGCTGATTCAGTTGGAAAAGCTCTTGATGTTATTCTAGATGTATAGATTCAAGTCCAATCCTTTTTGAAGTAGGGAGGCGGTTAATCCAAAGTGAGAGGCTACCTCCTCTTGTAGACTGAACCAAAAGATATAAATACTGAATGGTGCTAATATGTTTCCCCTTTTATGGGCCTGGCCTTATATTATTCTCTCTATATTTTCTTATATTTCTGACTCTCTCTTAAAGATGCAACTTCTGATGTTTTTTTAGTCTCATCTGTGGAATTGGTATCCTGATGTGTTTCACAATGCGGCAGGATGTTGTAAATGCAATTTGTGATGATGACGATATCAAAGCTGTATCGTTTGTTGGTTCTAATATTGTAAGTATCTTAAAACGTTTCTCAAATCTAAATTCTAAATGATATGCTATAAAATCTTAGAAAAATTCTGAGTGTTACTCGTGTCAACTGATGCATCTGTCTCGCATGATTGTGGGTAAACATAAAAGGCATCAGTTAGGCTGATGGTCTACGTCTTAGATCACAGCGTCAACTTTTGATATATATGGGAAGAGGTTCACGTGTGATACAAAATAACAAATGGTCTGTCTGTGAAAGTGGATTATGATTCCATTCACATCCTCTTATCTTTTAGGTTAAGATTCTAAGTCTTTTCAAATCTTGCAGAAATGAAGTACTATTTTTAACTTGTGCATTGTTCCTATTTGGATAAGTTATAATTTTTTCCTTCTCTTTATTCCTTTCAAGAAAATTTTCAAATGTAAAAGGCTGGTAGGTTACTTATTTGTTACAAAAACTAGTGTATAGTTGCTCGACCAGCCATTTATTGTCACTTCTAAAGGTACTTGATCTGAATGGTTGCTGATTAGACTACATTATTCAATTGTAAGGGTTTCTTCTTTTTTCCGAATTAGAATTATCTCTTGTTTGATATTTCTCTTCTGCCATGTTTGCTTCTTGAACAAGTACCGATTCTTTTATTGATTATATATCCACATGTTTATGTGGGAAATTTTTTACCTTCTGACTTGATATTCTTAATATCATAGTTTCAGTGATTTTACCAGCAAACCGTATTGGGCTCTCTCCATTCTCTTAACTGTTCTTATTTCTTACTTTTACATATAAGGCTGGCATGCATATATATGCAAGGGCAGCTGCTAAAGGGAAACGTGTCCAGGTAAGTCTCTTTCTACTTTGGTATATGTACAGTTTCTATTTTGTAATATCGCTGCTTTAAAATCCTTGACCATTCAAGTGTGAATGATTTAACTTGTTTGCTTACTTAAGTCCAATATGGGTGCCAAAAACCATGCGATTGTCTTGCCTGATGCAAGTGAGGATGCTACTTTAAATGCTCTTGTTGCCGCTGGATTTGGTGCGGCAGGACAGAGGTGCATGGCACTAAGTACGGTTGTTTTCGTCGGAGATGCAAAGTCATGGTATTTGGATTTTTTATTCGCATAAATTTCCAATTTGTTTGAGGTTTATACCTTCTAGACTAATCTATTCATTTATTTATTTTTTTAAAATTTCGGTTTCTCTGTATATTGCATTCAAGATTAGTGACTTTTAGCCTCAGAGGGATTCTATTACAAATCAGTTTGAACCTCAATTCACTTCATACATAAATGATAAAATCCAATTGAAACATAGAAAGCACTTGAGATTAGTGCATGAACCATCATTTCTCGAAATTCTCTTGTAACAAATGTATATTCTCACACATGCATATATGCAAAGGTTAAAAAATAATAGAGCTGTTTTCTTGAGAAGCCATCTTGACTCTTGGTCTGTTAGGATACCAATCATAGTAATTTTAGTAAAAGTGATTTGTTACATCTTCTGTTTCCTCTATAAAAACCAACAATTTAAGAAAAAAAAAAAAATCACATCTTTGCAAGATAGGAATAAAGGAAGTAGTATAGCTATCCATGTTCCCATGAATCCTAATTACCTATTACAGGAGGAAAAAACTAGTAGAGCGTGCAAAAGCTCTTAAAGTAAATGCAGGAACAGAACCTGGTGCAGACCTTGGTCCGGTAATTAGTAAACAGGTACGCACATAGTTGTCATTTTCTTTTCTTACTTTGTCAATCTATGCTGCTAAAATCATATATAATTGGTTTAGTGAAATTTACAATTAATTGGTTTTGAAAACAGTGACAAAATAAGTTTTAGCTGTATGTAATCCAACTCCTTTGCACTATTTTTAAGCTAGCTCCATTCTTGAGTTTGTATTGATTCTTATTTTTTGCATTCACAGGCTAAGGAACGTATATGCAGATTAATTCAAACCGGTGTTGATAGTGGTGCTAAGCTATTGCTTGATGGCAGAGATATTGTGGTATGATTCTGTCTTTATATTGCCATTGTTGCTTTTGCCAATGTAGGGGAATCCCTTATTCTGATACGATAAATGTGATTTGCTTGCATTCTGTATTAATAGTATTAGTCCTCACAAAAAGGCAGGTATAGTAACTAGATACAGTGAACAATTTGGAAATTGTGACAAGCATAAGAGCTAATGAAACCATCACATGTAAATAAGAACTTGAGTTTGCTGTCACATTCATTTACCTTTCTTTTGTAAAATTCAACCTGACGCCTTTCTCTTGATTTGTAAAAGGCTCAAACATAAGCTACTTGGGGATTCAACTGCTTTGCCTTGATTAGAATTGAACAGCCTTGGAACTAATCACTTGGTCATACATGAAATTTGATTACACATTGCCACTCCATCAGAAACTCTGAACACTAGATATTTGTTTATCGTTGTTAATGGCTCGCTACTTTTGTCACCTCCTATGTCTTTTAAGTACCAGTTGGATGTTATGGTTTTCTTTGAGAATGGTTAAATTCCATACTGAAATTTATGATAGAGGTAATGCCTATTCTTTCCATTTGCAGCAAAAAATTCTAGAATGTATAAAATTCGTAAATAAAGTCCAGATCTTAAGAACAGAAACTTTGGAAGACTATATGAGTAGATTAGGCAAATGGATCTTTCCATTTTTTCTATTATTTTAACTTTCAGTTTTTCAAAAAGAATTTCTGTGCTACTTAATTCATTCATGGTAGACAAATAGGTCCCAGGATATGAGCGTGGAAATTTTATTGGTCCCACCATCTTATCAGGTGTCACCCCAGACATGGAGTGCTACAAGGTACTTTCCTTGCATTCGCTCCCTTTTTTTTTTTCCCCTTTAAAATGAATTTATAAATACATACTAACATATATAAATGGATTTTTTTTCCCTTCTAAATACTCATATGGTGAAACTGGTTTCAAAATGGAAGTGGAATGTTCCTGATTCTGAAACCTCTTAACCTGAATCATTTCCTAGTCTGACATGGTGGTTTTTAACTGGCTAAGCTAAATTCATCTTCTTATGCCGCACGAGTTGTTAAAATGGTTATGGGATACCCGTAGGAGGACATAGAATTGAACCAGGGATGTTTGAATAATTTTGACGATTCATTATTGTTTCTGCAGGAGGAGATTTTTGGGCCAGTTCTTCTATGCTTAGAGGTGCATGCACGAGCCTCTTCCATGTTCTTCTAATCATCTTTTCTGTTGCTTATTATTTGCGTATCTAGAAGCTTACTCGTTTCTTGTTTTTATGCCAGGCTGACAGCTTTGAAGATGCCATAAACATTGTTAACAGAAATAAGTAATTCCATTTTAGCTTCAATTATTACCAAGGTTTCATCATACTAATGTTATACTATGTTAGTGGTTTACATTCGATTTACATTTCTTGGCAGATATGGAAATGGAGCTTCTATATTCACAACGTCTGGTGTTGCTGCAAGGAAATTTCAGACCGAGATAGAGGCAGGGCAGGTAAAAAAAAAAAAAACTCTTTTTAAGATTTTCCTCTCGAATTAAAAGGAAAAACCCGATAGAAACCATATAGCCATGGTATGTTCATATCTTCTAAGGTAAGAAGAGCAAATCAAGCTCTAACACATTTGAATTTCGACTCAGGTTGGCATTAATGTTCCCATTCCAGTTCCCTTGCCCTTTTTCTCATTTACTGGTTCCAAGGCATCCTTTGCTGGAGATCTGAATTTCTATGGTACGTAATAATATTCGGAAACTTCTCTTTTGTTTGATTTATAGCAACACTTTTTCATGGAAATAGAATTCTTCATTTCCCTTTTACTTGATAGTATATTTATATCATTTATTGTGCTTGTTTCTGAGGACAAGCTTACATGAATTTTTTGGTTACCTTTTACAGGCAAAGCAGGAGTTAACTTCTTTACCCAGATCAAAACTGTAACTCAGCAATGGAAGGACTTACCAGGTGGTGGCAGAGTTAACCTGGCAATGCCTACTTCTCAGAAGGCATAATTGTCACTTAGTGATGATCTTCTGTACTGGTTTACTTGTTTGGAACTCTAAATAAAATGGCATCCTGCCGCGATCCTTGAAATATTGTACATTCTTCCAGACTAAGCAGATTTTAGTCAAGAAAATGACAAGATAATGGAACTCAAAGCAAAAAAGAAATAAAAATGTGACCGACCAAGTCCTTAATAATATCAAATTTTAAACCGGTCTTGGAGAAATAGAATGAGGCAACCTCCTTGTGGCTAGCTATTGCAAAGTATACCTGTAGATGGTTTGACCATTGGCAGTTCTTCCATAGCCATTCAAGTTGAGTAGTAAGAAGAAAATAGAATAATAATAATAATAAAGTTTGGTTAAGATACCAGCTGGAAGGAGAGCATCATTCTACAGCTATATCCTAAGTAGGTTATACAGTTCCACTAGTTTTAAGCTCCAGTTGATAACCGAAGTTGAGCTAAGTGCATTCTTCCTCTAAGATGGGATGCCATGTTAATTGAACTAGTGCAGCTTACGTTACAGATGCTACACTTCAAAAAGGAATTCTTCGCCTGGGCTGTTTCTTTATTAGGATTCTCTTTTGCTAAGCTTTTCCCATCTTTCTCATGTTCCACGCCAGCTTTATTTTTCCTTCTACTACGGCGACGAGAAGCACTAGTTTCTGGCTCTTTATGCTCATTACCAAACTGATTGCTTGTAGTTGTTTTCCCTTCTGGCCCTTTGCCAGTTTTCTTGAGAATCGGAGGTGGGACAATCTTGAGCAAAGATGTAAGATTATTTGCTTTCAATGCCTCATATGCAGCCTTGTGTTTTTTCCCTTTAAGGTGGGAAAATTTAGTTCCATCATTTTGAGTTGTGACATTACATATAGGACAAGTCCAGTCATTTTGGCCTATAGTAGAAGCTGGTGTCTCAGGAAGGTCTCTACCTGCTGCAACTCGAACAACCCTTTCGTTAGTCTCTGCAGCTGGGAAATTTCTGTTCTCTGTCTGAGTGAGATTAGGCTCTGCTTGGCTTACCTGAAAATCAAATGAGAAAGTTATAAAAGTGAAAGCTGTGTTAACATTTCGAAATATAATTTCAGGGGCCAAAAGAAAGAAATACAGTTGTGAGTTGTGAATACGTAAACAAGCTGGAGTCAAATGTAAACAAGAGCGAAATCATTTAGAAGTGTTCCATTTTTATGCCATAAAACAAAAATGAAATAATAAAAGCAGGAACTTTAGAGGGTAACATGAGAGAAGTATAAAAAAGAATAATGAGCAAGTCCCATAGAAGCATTATTGAAGCAACTTACACGTAGTAATAGTCCTCTCTCAACTGAAAAATTACAAAGTTCCACATCAAACATTGTGTGACTATGAAAATACGAGGGAACCGACATTTTATTTTATTTTATTTTTTGATTTTCGGAATCTATATACACTATTGTTTAGTACTAGTGTAAGTAGCAGTAGCAACAAGCGTAAAATGAATATGTTCAACCACGTATATCTATATGCCACGTTTTGCAAGTTTAATACATGAACCAGACCTATCCAATTGTCTTACCATAACAAATGTTTTTTTTTTTTTTTTTTAGAAAAAAAAGAAAGGCTTGGTTCACATCAAATTAATGTTTCAAAGTTTTATTTTCATTCTCGAACCAGATCTGTATAATTTTCTTCTTCAAAATACTCTACTTTTCCTCGGAAAAGAAATAAAAGTTATCTGCATACAATTGAACCAAGCGAATATCATGAGAACATTACTTGACTAGCTGATGTAACTTCCTTCTCCTTTATTACCTCCACAGCTTTGATATCTTTCTCTGCAACATTAGAGCTGCTGGGGTGGGACTACAATGAGAGAAGAGACGGGAAATCTAGTTTAGTTCCTCAACGAGACAAATGATGAATGAACGTTTATTTAAATTGTATTATAAACAATGACTATGGCATTATCTACTATTTCTTTCTCAATAATTTCAATGTAAACTGTCATGAACTAACTTCCAATTATCATAAAAGTCATAATATATATACCTATATATATATATTTACCTTGCTAGCGTTGAGTTTCTCCAGAGATTCGGGTCCATTTTCCCTTGCCGATGCTTTCATCTCAGCTCGAATGTTTTCACCAACGAATGGAGACTCCTTTCGTTCGTCGCACCAGTTAATGAGAATTCGAGGTCTGATGGTAAAGCATGGAAGAACAAGGTTTTTGTAGACATAAAAGGCACCATCAAAGTAGGGTATCACCAACCAGAAGACGATCATTAGCCTTGTGTACGTCCAGTATGGTACCCTGACAACCAGAAAGTTGCATAATGAGATAAATAAATGAAATGAAATGATATGATATAGATATTCAATAAGCCTAAATCCTTAGGATAAGAGCATATATATACTGGAATCCTGGCACGAAAAATAAGTTCAAATTGGCAAGCATATTGAAATCGCCTAAACTCGTTTTGGGAACTCTTGATTGAAACTTGGTCATCTTTTCAAAACTAAAATATGAAAGGTAGGAAACGAAAGTTTATTACCAGATATAAGTTCTACAAGAAAAGAAAGTCTATATTATATGGGAGCAAACCATGGGCTTGACTACTAGACCTACCCTAATTGTAAGCACATAATTGAACAGAGAAAAATAGAAGTGTCTTGAAAAACAATTCCCAAATAATTCCAAAGCTGTTTATTTGCTCTCAATTACACCGTATTCATATAAATGCTTCATTCAAGTAATTGACTCCTGATATATTCCTAGCACTCCTATTGTGTTCAAGCTTTAATTGGGTCCATCGTTTTCACTTTATTGAAATTCAGTTGGTTCTAAAATTCCTAAAGTCCAATTAAATCATCAAGTTTCCTTTTCTTTGTAATTCTTGAGAACTAAGTGCCGTTTACTAAGAAATCCAAAATGAAAGAAACTTAAGAGGAAAAGATTGAAAAATAACGGGATGAAATCAAAAATTAAGTTATTTCTTCCTGATTTCACTAAGTATTTTAGGGATTGGTAAATACATAGATGAGTGAGAAAAGTAACCACTTCTTTTATTTTTATTGTCATTATGGATTAATAAACGCAGCCTAAAAAGAAAAGAGGAAAAAAGAAGTAATATAAGTAAAAAATTAAGAACATTAGTGAGACTCATTATTCTACAAAGCTTTCTACAGTGCTTTTACAACATGAAATTCCAAAAACTTTATGCAGGGTAAGTAGAATAGATAGAGAGAAAGTAGAGGGCAGAATACATAATTACCATTCGAGGATGCTTCCTAAAGCATGTTCCATAAGCAAAATCAAAGAGAAAATGACCCAGTAAGCATTCAACTTTTGGGCATCTGATAAGGAATTGATCTCAATTGCTTTAACCGAAAATAAACTGTCCAAAAACAATAATCATCAAGAAGCATGTATCATTTTCAACACCACCATGGGGATCATCATCTTCGTATCATCCCATAGTTATTATCACTAGATATATAACACATATATATACAGATGATAACTTTTTTTTCCATCTTCTCATTGTTATTTTTATGCTAAAGCTCCAATACAAAGAAAAATTTCACCAAGTTATGTTACATTAAAGTGAAAAATGAAATCGGGAGAGCCAGCTTTACCCCACTCATTATCGAAATTAAAGTGTATATATATATATAGAGAGAGAGAGAGAGAGGGGCTTACAGAGGGTACACTAAGGCAAGTAGAGGCCTGCAATTGAATCAGGAGGGGAAAAGAAAAAAAAGGTACATCTTAAAATGTTACTTCAAAAATCAGTATAGTATAAACTATACATCTCATGGAAATTTTAACATTATAGATAACTCAAACAGTAAAATTAAGGAAATAAAAGAAATATAAAAAAATATGTACAACTCAAGCAGAAAATAATGCATACCACGCTAGAACATCTAAGAAATATTTCAGTACAAAGTGAAGAAAATCCAGGAGACCCATCTTCAAGTTTCAGCCACTTTGTACGGTTTTCTACAATTATTAAAGAAGAACCAAGTGAGGACTGAGGAGACAACACGGGAAGAATATTAGTAAACGAAGCAACCTTAAACAGCACCTGCGTCCCGAAGTCAAGCACTCACTTTTCGTACTTGTATGCTCATATTACAAATTTGCCCCAACGTACGGCTCTCTTTCTTGGTTTTTTTTTTTTTTAAGTTAGATTTAATTAATGATTATTATTTATTATAAATTTTTTTAAAAAATAACATATACTACTAAAATTTGAATTTCTGATCTTCCAAACTTATATATAAATCACTCAAATTTTGGACCAATTAAGCTAGTCTCAATTAACAAAATGATATTTAACTAATGATCACAATTTATTATATATTTAAAAAAAACTAGAAAACATATTTAACTAAGGTTTGAATCCCTAACTCTTCAAACTCACACACATACATTCTTCAAATTTTGAACCAACTAAGCTAACCCTAGTTGGCATTTTTTGGCTTTATTTCGAGACTATCCTAGCAAGGGACAAAAAAATTGGTATATGTAGAAATATGTGAGTATTCCAAAATTGAGATATTGGGGACAAAAATGCTTAATCATGTCCGTTGTTAGTCTGACGCATTTGGATTGTCTATTCTTGTGGCTTTAGAGAAGTATCAATTGTGGAAATTTAAGAGAAATGATGAACTGTAAAAAAAAATATCTGAAATTCAAGTATTCTATAATTTAAACTCTAAAATTTAGACTCAGCAAAATAATACCTTGATATTAAGAATTTCTGAAAAATTAATATTATAGATAAACTTTTTGACCAATTTGAGTAATCAAAAAATAATAATATCCTCCATTAAAATTACATTAGTTCTTATTATTCTCGTTAATTTTTAGGATATTATTGTCTTTTACTTGTTAAAGTGATTCAAAAAGTCAACTTAGAGTATTAATTTTTAGAAATTCTTAATATCATAGTATTATTTTTTAAAATACAAATTTTAAGATTTAAATTATAGAATATCGAAAACTCAGAGTATTATTTTACAATTTACCGTAAGAGAAATAAGCAAATAATGAAAGTTTTATTTAAAATATAGAAAAACTGAGAAAAAGTTTTGTATAATTTAATACAAGGGATAATATATATATATATATATATATATATATATATATATATATATATATATATGGCACCAATCCACTAGGTATTTTTTTTTTTTACCTATGCATAAGTATCAATTTGGCCAATGAAAATTTTGCATGCATATTTTTTTATTGTAAAAAGTAAGAGAGAGAAAGAGCATTAATGATGTACGTTTTTTCATGCACTTCATTATAGCTATTGGATCACCATCTAATATATATAGGTTGCCAATCCAATAGGTATTTTTTTTCTTTACCTATGGCTAGGTATTTTTTTTTTAGCCCTTGAATCACCATCTAATGGTGATCCAATGGCTATAATAAAGTGCATGAAAAGACGTGCATCATTAATGCTCTTTCTCTCTCTTACTTTTTACAATATAAAAATATGCATGCTAAATTTTCATTGGCCAAATTGATACCTATACATAGGTAAAAAAAAAATACCTATTGGATTGGTACCCACATATATATATATATGTAAGAATCTATTACGTTTAGTATTTGTGTTAATTGCATAAACTATCTTTGAATTATCCAACTTGTGACAACTTAGTCCTCAAAATTTCAGTTATGACAATTAAGCCTCTAAACTTTCTGATTTATGATAATTTAGTCACTAATTAGCGAAGTTATAATTTGCTATAAAATTTTTGGCCAAAAACATATTTGCGGAGCATGTGTTGGCATTAAAAAGTATATTTGAATGATAACTTTGAATTTTCAAGTGTAAAAATGAATAATCACAGAAAAATTTAGTTCCAATTATAGTAATTAAACCCCTAAATTTTCTGATTTGTAATTTGATCCTTAGATTGTCGAAATTATAATTTGCTGTTAAATTTTTGGGAAAAAACTTAGTGAGGAGCATATGCTGGCATATAAAAGTATATTTGAAAGGTAATTTGAAAATTTCAAGTGTAAAAGTGAACAATCATAAAAAAAAAAATTTCTAAATTTACGGCTCCAAGAGCCTTAAAAAATACAAATAATACCTACATTATTGCCAAACTTCTACAAACAGTTTTTAGCAATGTAAAGTCACTCACACTTACTCTTTCTATTATATATAAAGGTGGTAAAATGAGTGGACTGGTCTGACCCGATTTGCCTATAATATACTCAGTGGGGTGGATAGGTCAAGTCGGCCTGACCCATAAAAGGAAAAATAAAGCTTGCTTCAGTTCGTTACCCCATCGGGCTCGTTGACCGAGCCAGGCTAGCCCCTTCTGACTCATGGTCAACCTTTTTTTTTCTTTTTTCTTTTTTACAAGAAGGGCCGAGAAAATTCTGGGCCCTAAAAAAATTTACAATAATTCTAGACCCTTAAAAAAAATGGACCAACCTGGGTCAAGATTCCCAAGCCCAGCTCGGCCCTAGTTTCGAACTAGGCTAGCCCGCAGGCTATGGTAACGGACTACAGGTCGTTCGGCATGAATTGTCATCTCTAATTATATTTATATATATATATATATAGAGAGAGAGAGAGAGAGAGAGAGAGAGAGAGAGAGAGAGAGAGAGAGAGAGATATTACTTTTATCTTTTGATGGTGATAGACTTAAATTACTTGTCCTCAACCTACTGAACTGAACGTAACAATTGAACCTGAATCAAGTGGCTTCTTCCTCTAAGATGGGACTCCATATCTATCTTACTAGTGCAGCTCACATTATAAACTCTACACCATCGAGGGAAAGTGTCAAGCCCAACAACGGGTGTCGTGTTGGTCTTTATCGTAGTTTGTGTTGGAAAAATAGGTTAAGGAAACAATTTGGGCTTGGCTTGAGCTTGGAAGCCCAAGTGGATTTTAAAGATTAAAATTTGTTATGAAACCCATTTTCATAGACCATTTTGAAGCTAAAAATTGAGTGGGATCCACATCTTGTTGATAAAAGATCTTAGTGAATTCTTGTTCTCCTCTGCGAGGACATCGATTTCGTATATTCACACGCTCAAAATGGTGCACGGATGAATGAGAAATTGTTGCTCAAAAGTGCACCATTGAAATGGAAAATGAAAGGAAAATATTATAATCCCACATTGGTGGGAAATGCATGGTGCAAGTGGTTTATATAGAACCTTGTTTTGTGATGGTGGTAAAAATAACAACCACAGATGCTCTCTCAGGCGCGCGCAAGGGGGGATGCAAATCTTCGGGGTTGGGCCTGAATTTGCATGGGCTCGTGTGTGCCCGCACCTGCGGACACGAATGCCGGGCCGAAACTTGGACCATAGTAAGCCCAACCTTTTGTTGTGGCCTAATATTTTTTTTTTCCTTTCCATTATGAACCAGAATGAACTGAACGTTTTGGATGTTATTACACAGTTTAATGAAACGTTAGTAACAGAAACCTTTCTAGTTTCTGGAAAACGTTTTGAGATTAATGGAAAAATTTTCTGGTTTTGCTACCAAGTCCCTCCTTGGAGACTATAAAAGGTGAGCTTCCCCTCTTCATTCTACACACCAAAAACAAAAGAAGCAGAAGCCTTCTTCTCTTTGCCATTCTCCCTCAAGTGTTCTTGAGTTCCTCAGTTGTTCTAGCTAGAGTTCTAGTGTGTTTGAGTTCAAAGCTATCCAGTTCGTAGAGTGGAGGTGTTGGTGCTTCACCTGCTGCTCTTCGTCGTTGTATCCTGGGAAACTGACGCTTGAAAATCCTCAAGCATTCTGGTGGAGGGAGCGAATCAGTTTTAAGGACTCTGTGTGGAACACAGCCCTCGACGGTCAACAATCCTTTGTATTGAAGTGCTACCGAAATTCTACTCAAAGTTGGAGCATAATATTTCGGTAACATTATTTATCGAAAACATTTATTATAAACGTTTGTAACCTTATATATTGCATGCTACAACCGGTGTGACA
>JXTB01000042.1:413753-461479 GCA_002914805.1 Parasponia andersonii
ATCGAAATTTCAGCACTATTCATCGAAATAAAATCGAAACACAGTCGAAATACCATCGAAAAGGTATCGAAATTTCGACTGTAAATCGAAACACAGTCGAAATACCATCGAAAAGGTATCAAAATTTCGACTGTAAATCGAAACACAGTCGAAATACCATCGAATAACATCGAACTGTCATCGAAAAATTTAGAGCAGCCTTATTTTCTATTTTAAAAGACAAATTAGCTTTAAATGTCATGGAAAATGTATCGAAATTGCAGCACTATTCATCCAAACCTCATCGAAATAAAATCGAAATACAGTCGAAATAACATCGAAAGTTTATTTTACCTATTTAATAAATAGAGAATACGGAGCGTATTTAACCTAATTTCTCTTTTAAATATCATCGAAAAGGTATCGAAATTTCGACTCTGTAAATCAAAACCAAGTCGAAATACCATCGAAACTACGTCGAAATACCATCGAAAACACGTCGAATTTCGCGTGATTTTCCGGTATTATTTTCAGCCATACTCATCAAAATATGATCGAAAATTTAGACCAGCTAATTGAAAATGCATCGAAAAAATGTCGGAATGAAGTGAAAAATTTCTAAATTGTCTTCTACTACAAATGCCCTAAATTAAAAAAAAAAAACCCTCAAATCAGATTTTGCTTACCTTCTTTTGGGGACTCATTTTTCTCAACGTAATCCTAAACACTGAGACAGATTTACGATAGACGGCACGACGAGATTTCGTCTTCCTCGGTTAACGACGCGATGGTTCTTGGCTCTTCAGAGAAGGAGACGAAAGAGAGAGTTGGAGAGAGAGAGAGAAATGAGGAGTTTAAGGGGGCAAGAGGCATATTTTCTCTTAGGTATTAGTAAGGGTATTTTCGTCCGTAAGCATATTTTTCAAATATTTTTTAACTTGTGCATATGGGCTAAAATAAGGGTATTACGGAGCATATTTAACCTAATTTCCCTTACAAAATAGTAAACGTGGCCACTATATTAATCAGATAACTAAACTGGAAGGCTTAGCGATAATTTTTCTCACTATATATTGACAATAGGGACATGTAGATAGTAGTGTTTTAGGATAACTTGACTTTTTAGTACTCATCTGTAGAATGATTTGACAATATGGAAAGTAAGATTAGAGTACATAGTACCTTGACATATAATCCTATCATTTTGGCTAATGGAGTTCTCATCATTTCATTTGATTTATTGAACCCAACTGTGATCTTTTAATTGAAAAGTTACAATAGTGTTATTTAGTATACAATTACGTGCCTTTTGATTACAAAGTAACAAGCCAGTCACATTGTAAAACCCCCTAAATTATGTAAATATATTGAGGTCTTTTGACCCAAAATTTTTTTTAAAACAAAAAAATTTAAATTATTGGATGAACTTGGACGAAAGCGAGTCTAGATACATTTAGGAAAAAGTGTGAAGAAAATTTGAAATTTGGGGTTAAAATGTAATTTTTGACAGCAAAATTGAAAAGAAATTTTAGAAAATCAGGTCAAAATGTAGTTACGCAAAACAGTGCTCAATTGCCCAGAATTTGGCACATGTCCCAACAGTTACTAAATTGCCCAAAAATTCCTGAAGTTTCCCTTCTTTTTAGATCTAGTCCCCGAGAGCTCTAACAAAGGGCAAAATCCGACGAAGCTCCATTGAGCCAATTCCCACCACTGATGAGTTGCGCCACCGACCAACGTCGACTCTCTGCCTCTAAACGATCCTCCCGCCACCAGTCCCAGCCTCACTAGAGCAACTAATCACCGGAAAGATGCGAAAAACCACTGCAGACATTCTTACTTGCTGGCATTGATTCCGATAGCCATTCACCATGAAACTGGTTGCCGTGAACTTCTCACCTTATAAGTAATCTCGTATTAGGTGTCTCAGTTTCAATTTTACTCTGTTTGATTTTAATTCCGTTGGATAGTTTTATGTGTAAATAGTTTTGGAATTATCTTTTTAATCAGACTGTTAGATTATGAAACTAATATTATTTTTAGAATCTACATTGAAAATAGTGAAATATGAGATATATATTGACTATGTTTAGTGATGGTCACGAAAAATGAATTCGGATGGCTCAGATTTGCCTCGTTTTGTATGCCATGGGCCTAGGTTCGGCCCGAGCTTGAATCGGTCAAACTATATGTCTAACCTAGTATTTTTAAGTGCCCTGAATTTAGTGGTGAAGTCTATTTCACGATTTGAAACCCTGATTGAAAATCGAGTTTTCAAACATATCGATCAAATATTTGAAAACGACACCTGACCTTCCAAACGACACCCAAATGACACCAAACTTTCTCCATAGCTTCATAGTACATTTTGGACCTCAATTGAGGTAGGAGAATTGTTTTATAAATTTGGTTTATAAATGGATTTTAAAAAAGGTATTAACTATGTAAGTTTGGTAAAATTGCATCTACTCAAAAAGGTAATTGAGTTTCTACTGAGAATTCTTGTGCTCACCCCTTACTTTATCACATTTTAAGTATTGACCTATTTTATGGTAATTATTCTGGTAACTTAGCAAGCATGTTTGATATATACTTGCAGTTCTAATCCTCTTCATTGGTTGGTTTGTACTCTGTATCAATTCTTCTTTTCTAAGTCAAATTTATTTAGTTAATATTAATATATTTACTGAACAGATGCATGAGGATGATTTTTGTTATTTAATCGAGTACTTAGAAAATAAAAAATGATTTTAGGTAAATTATTTGAATATTGGGCCTAAGATTTTAAATTGAACTGTTTCATAAAACTGCAAGAAATGATAAAAGTTTTTAAACTAGTTAATTCGAATTTTCGCTAAACTTAAAATAAAGAATTTCTTGGAAATTTAAAACTAATAGATAATAACATAATTGTCAAATTTGTCTAATATTGTAATTTACTTATTTTTGAGGACTAAAATTTAAATTTCAAGTAATTAAATTTTTCTGAAATTTTAGAATCGACTGTTCTTCATTTTTTTATTTAAAATTATTAAAAATCATAGTCTTAGAATTTTGGTCGTGACACACATGAACTATCACGTTAATAATAAATAAATAAATAAAAGAAATTTCGATTAAATTCAGCAGCTTTGGTATATTCGTAGGTTTAAAGTTACATTCATTATTCGATCCTTTAGACTGATTTCTTTTTCGAATCAATGCTAGAGTACGCCGCAAAGAAACTCCATTAAGGTTATATATATCTTCATAACATGATATCAAATTAGAAATCCCCAAAGCTTTGCTCTTCAATCTAACCTGAGTGTTCGAAGAATATGCCATATTCAAGCGAAAAATAGATTTATGAGCCTTCATTAATATCATGTTGGTCCTAATTATATTGGAAACATGTATATACAAGGACAACAACTAGTAATGATTCAGATTTTTGCAACAACGACGAATCACTTACTTCTTTCTCCACTAATATTTAGAGTGCTAAATCTACTTCTTTGAGCCCTGATTTTAAAGTACTAAGTCAAATAAAATAATTTAAAAAATATGATAACAAATAAAGGTTAAAAAAAAAAAACCTTTCAGAATACCCAAGATACAAAAATATATAAGTACGTAAAAAGTCAGGTTCACATTGCTTCTATATGTAAAACAACTTCTTTGTCTCTCCAATGGTAAATATTAGCTGGCGATAAAAGAACAAAGTTGTTTAAGTAATCAAATTATGAATAAAAAAATTATCTAGTTTACTTTCCTCAACAAAAAACTAGACTGAAAGACTAAAAATCAATATTTTTTTTTTCATGATGTGGTTAATTTTAATTACTTTATTTCGGTTGTAAGTTAATTAATAGTTTAATTATTTGGCTAGCCAAGCAAAGAAAAGCGTACGTAGTAATATAGAATTCCATCCATCCTCTGAAGATAGTTTCAGTCAGTTTCTGATCAATATAGAATTCCATCCATCCTCTGAAGATAGTTTTAGTCAATTTATTATCATCTTAGTTTAGGTTCAAACTGTAAATTCCCATAGTTTTTTAACTGTTTTTTTTTAATCTCCTTTAATTTCAATGAAACCAAATTTTGTTTTGAACTAGGAAAGTACGAGAGAAAAAATAACTAGGGGAAAAAAAGAGAAATAAAATGATTAGGACGAAAATAAGGTTCTTACTACTTTTTCTTATCTCTTGTTCGGTGATTTAATAAAAAAATCTATGCGAATAATAATCCAATTGTAACCGTTCATATATTACTCATACACGTATATCTCGAGTTGCGTAAAAAAGTTAAAATATATAAAAATAATATGATGTTTAAAAATTAACAAGAAAAAGACTCCTCCAGACCAATATTACTATGAGCATATAATATATAGATAATTTGTGAGTTCTCAATAAGTATTTTTGTGTTTTCTTTATCGGTGTGTATTTTTGAGCAAGTAAAAGTAACCTACAATAATAGGTTAGTTCTAGTTATTTCCATTCTAATTCCAAATTTATGAAAGGAAACTCATTTACTTCTAGTTTGATTCAACTGCATGTACATATTATGAATTTTCAGAATACTTTTTATATTTTTGGACTTGAATAAAATATTCCATATTAATTTAGGTAGAACTCTAATAATGTTTTTACTCCTTTTGTGTTTCTTATACTTAATTAAATATGAATAAAAAATATTTTGGAATTTAATTAGTGAATTTTTTTACATGTTTTTAGGACGTGATTTTGTCAAATATTAATTTTGAAAAGTGTTAGTTACCTATAATATGGGTTTTAATTCTTTTTTTATGGAATTTAATTATCAAATTTTCTTATATAGTTTATTGATCCTTTTAATTCAATTTCCTAAATTATGATTACTTTTTTTTCTTTTCCTTTTTTTTTTTGAGGCTTTAGTGTAGGATACTGAGTCTGTTACTCTTTAAAATCAAATTAGCCGTAGTATCAATTACATGTTACGAGAATTTTTGAACATTATCTTTTGTTTTGATAAAAGGTGGGCAATTTTTGAACTTTCCAAAATTTTGGACAAAAGCAACTGCATGGCGTTTCTTGTTAAAAGTGTATTTACAAAATGTGCAATCAAAAGAGATTTTCACCAGTCGATTTTGCCATCAGTAGTAGAATTTATATTACACCAAAATATCTCAAAACAAAAATGTCGCCCACAGGTCAAGCTCGTCTAAATCTATACGATCATAGCGACAACAGGCAAGTCAGGTAACCAGCTAGTAAATACCAAAATGTGCCTCCTCATCTGCATCATAAGACTTAAATGAGCAAAAACTCAGTAAGTAAAAACTATGCATGCTTATGAAAGCTTTAAAATGTCATAAAGTTCCCATTGTACCATTTTCTTTCTTAAACATTTGAATTTATGTATTTTCCTTAAAAATTATTCTTAGTTGGGCCTCTTAGCACATTGCTTGTCCCGTAAGTCAATAGGCTGTGATAACATTGGGCGGAAACTCTGGCCAAGAGTAAAAATAAGGTGCAACCATCGTGTGAGGTTTTTTTTTTAATCAATTGCCCACCTTGTTGAAGTGTTAAATGACCTCTATATGTAAACAAACATTAAATATAATATCTTTCTTAGTACGATTACTCACTCATTTTGCTATCTAATCACAATCAAGCGATATAAATCAAAATATTCAACAATGATGGGTAAACTTTGCCATATCTATATTGAGCATAAAGTAGGATACGAAAGATCACTTCGTAGAGAAAGAGGTGATCCAAGAGAGGGACTAAAGAGGCGAGAAAGACGGGAGTTTTTACAAGAGTTAAAAGAGCGTGAATAGCATAGTGCAAGCAATGGCTCCGATGATTTTCATTTCCTCACTTATTTTGGAGGAATTTGAATCCCTTAGCGCCTGTTAATTTGGATTCACTTTCACCTTTTGTTTTTTTTTTTAAACAAAAAATGATTTTTTTTAAAGTATGTTTGGCAACTTTGTTTTTGTTTTCTGTTTTTAAAAATTATTACCAAAAAAAAAAGTGATAACAAAAAATTTCTAATACCTTTATTTTTTAAACAAATTTCAAAAACTTAAAAAGATGTATATATACATAAGTATATACATATGAAAATACAAGTTTATATGACTTGCTCTCTTATTTTGAAAATAAGTAGTGAAATAAAGTTTGTCAAGCATGTTTGTTGTTTTTAAAAATTAAAAATCAAAACAAAATTTTCACTTCTATTTTCAATTTATTTAAACAAAAAAATTGGAAGTGAATCCTAGCAACTATTTTCAGTTTATTTAAGCAAAAAAATTGGAAGTGAATCCTAGCAAACTCTTAATTATTTTATAAATTTTCTTTTAAACTTTCCTTCACATTTTTTTCCTTGCTTTTTTGACTGTCAAATATTTGAACATAAAATCTCTCTAAATTTTTTCCCTTTTCTCTACTATTGTCTAGATTTCAAAGAGAGCCTTAATATATAAGTCAAAAGAAAGTTTAGTTTATGAAGATAATTTTGTCAAGTGCAAATCAAATTCCAAAATTGTTTAGTTTTGCACATTAGAATTATAGACTAATTGGAATTAAGTGGATCTGGAAATTACTGAGACATATTTTTGTCAATAGAGGATTTGTTCTAAAAGATGTTTAAAGTGATGTGTTGGAATAATGAATTTAGATAAAATTAGTGCCGTATTTTTAAAAAGAAATAAAAAAAATGCGTGTATGAAGTGTATTTTGCAAGAGCACAAAATCATACAGGTATGCAATATAAAAATACAATCTTGTAATGCAATTAGAGTTAATTACAAGATTTACCATACTCATGTTTTTTAATATTTTTTAACCGTACTATATATATATATATATGTATAATGATATTAATTGATATTCACGTAGGTTTTTGTTTTTCGAATGAATGCACCTTACAAAATATCTATCCTATAAAAGACTGTTTTATGTATGTATGTATATTGATAACTTCAATATTTCTCCATCTGTGCTTTTCAGGTTTATGTCTTAGCACTCCCACAAAATGGTTTAGTCAATTATATTCATAAGTATAGTATAGCGGCACTCATACTCCTTGTATCAACAGTGGTAATCATCTTAAAATCTATAGTCAAGTGTTCACTATACTTACAGTGACTATTTCTTACGATCTCATTCATACTCTTAGTTTGTATTTAAATTTCAAGATAAAATTTCTGTATGAAAGGGTATAGTAATCAGTTTTTTTAAGGGCGATTTGATCATTTGACCTTATATTAGAAAAAAAAAAAAGAAACAAAATATATAAATATATATACATTACTCTCTCTCTCTCTTTCTCCTTCTTCAACCCGACGGAACGGACGACCCATGGTTGCCGCGCGCCCAACTATCTCCAGCCAGTGTCGAGGCCCACCACTACCCACCATAGAAGCGCACTGCTGAGACAAAATCACTGCCGGAACGACGTTGCTGTTTTCCACTTGTATCGTCGGAAAAATGGAAAGAATAGTCACGGCTTCCGTCACTTGTCGGCGATGAGAGGTTGCAAAATCAATAGCATTTGAACCCTCTCGTCACAGGCTCTCTCCTGGTATATTTCTTGCGATCTTATTTTGCCCGGTTTTGAAAGTTACCTTTTTTGGGTGTTTTGAGTTTCAAATTTTAGTTTTCGATTCCGCTATTAGATTTCATTTTTGTTATCATTTTTGGAATGTACTCGGAAAATGGTGAAGTTTGTTATATATTAACTACATTTAGTGACCGGCACAAAAATCAGTATCTAACGACTTATATTTTATCTAGTTTTACGTGTCACTAGTCCAGTGTAAGCTCTGACCCGAATTAGTTGAGTTATATATCTAACTTAGCTATTGTGGACATTAGGAATTCAATTAAGAGATCCATTCATTGATTTGAAGCTCTATTGAGAAGTTGATTTTTCTGAAGTGAGTGATTGAGGGTATGGAATTGGTTCTCGACCCTCTAAACAATTGTTCAATTGGCACCTTGAGTATCTAATAGTGTGGTATCGCTATTCTAGTGAGGTAGTGATTCAGTTACCTCTATTTTATATCATTTTTTTATTAAAACTTATTTTCTATACATGATGACAAACGTGATTTTAGAACTATTTTAGATATACGTAATGGAATTGAATTGTATTATATACGTTGAATTGCTCTGGAATTTTTCTGAGTGCAACTTATTATTAGATATGTTAAAATAGGATCGTTATGCTGCCCATTTTTCTATAAAATTTAATTAACTATTTTACTAAAAACCAGAGTATCGTTTGAACTTAAATTACTACATGGTCATTTTTACATATCAGTTCAGAATACACGTATCATAGAATCACACATGAGTTCTAGGTTAGTATCATAGAGTTTTTTAAGTATGGCATTACGGTCCCACTAAAGGTGCAGAGTTTGTGAACTTGCGCGGGGTATTACTTTTGATTACCTACCCATTTGGCAAGTATAGGTAATACAGTTGCCCCTTCAAGTCTGGTAGACGATACATGGGTGTCCCCTCTGATTATGGGCTAGGAGTCAGGGAGACTCTATGGTACACATAGTACCAATACCCTAGTTTCCATTGATGAAAGGTGGTAAACTCATGTGTATAGGTAGATTTGTGTCATGTGTTTGTGGATTGATTAATTTTCAGATATCATGTTTTTTGTATATCTATATATATATATATATATATGTGCATATAGATTATTAGTTTTGGATATCATGTTTTCATACCAATATATATATATATATATATATATATATAGTTATATGCACATGAAAATATAAACTTTCAACTTTGGAAGTGGATATACATAAATACATATATATAGTTTTGCAAAAATGTGTTTTTTGATTAAACTAACCATGCATAGGCTTTTTATTACTAAAGAATTTTTTTTAAAAGAAGTAACTGTTTTTCTACTGAGCTTTCGAGCTCACCCCTTCTATTTTCCTCCTTTTTATGTAGTTTATTCAAGTTAGTTTTCTCATTAGCTTGGCTTACCCTCGTGCTTGTATTCCTTATTAGGTGGTACCTTTTTTTGTCTCATTCTTTCCCCATATTTAACTATTTTACCAGACTAGTATCTTTTTCATACACACCCTATTGATTCAAATAAATGGTGATCAGGTATAACTCAAACTTTAAATTGATACTTGATGCTTGTGACTACTAGGGATTTTCATCATTTATGCATAGAATAAAACTTTTTAAATATTGATGTTGTGTTGAATTTAAATCTCTTATTTTGTCTAAATCATATGTAACATGGTTTCTTGTCGTATAACTAATGATGATGGGAATGAGATTACTCATGGATTTTATCTTAAGAGTCGTTGGACTCTACTTGTATGTTATAAAGGGATACTCGGAGTTCAAGTGTGGTTTACCTTTGGCTAGGGAGAAACTATGTTGTGAACTAGTGTAGTATTCCTAGGCCCCAAAACTTTTTACATTAAGTGTTTTTTAAAATTGTTTTTATTAAAAATTAAAATGAGACTACATAGGAGACATACATCACTCGAAGATAGTATCAGATAGTCCATCCTATCAGAACCTTATTTATGGGGCATTGAGTGTCAATTTCAGTTATGTACATATTTCTAGGATATTGGATTGTATCCATAGAGTTTTCTTTATATCAAGGACTTGTAGACTTTTTAGATCAGCATCGTTTTGGTTTTCTTTGACTAGGTTTTACATTGAATGATAGATTTGAAATGCTTTTGAAATTTCTCATGGTTTGGGCACTTGCATTTAAGATTGAAGTTCACATTAATGTTTTACATTGGTGATTTTCTGTTTAGGTGTTCTAGTCTCGCTTTTGACTAGGAGTGGTTTATATTTGATGTTATTCCTTGCTCTAATCGGAGAAGAAAGATGGTTGTGAGCTATCAAACTCTCTTTGTCACCTTCAACCTTTAAAATCATTTATCTTGTGAGGTGTAACACAAGAATCTTTGTTCTTCATCTTAAACTCTATTCGATTACGTTCTATGCTTGTAAGGAGACTCTTATTAGAGTCATTGACTCGGAGATTGTTAAGGTCCAAGTTCTAGCTGCAGACAAATGGGTATGTCCTAAGAGATTATGGATATGGTTTAATCAGAGGGATAGTATTTTTATATCTGATATTTTGTCTGTTGTTCTAGTTTAATACCTTACAATCAGTATTCAGAGTCATGTGTTTTCGGCTTCTAGCAATGGTTATCATTGTTATTTTTTTATCACTCATACACTTGATATTGTCATTTCCAACTATGGGTGTTGAGATTCTCGTACCTATTGTTGAGCCATCTTATGATTCAATATCTCTTCGGGTGCATTCTTATCCCATATCATTGTGAGGATTAGTATGATAGCAGGATTTTGTTGCCAAGTGAGGAGTGTTTGCTTCGCCTCCTTTTCATTAACTAGCATTTAGTCTAATACTCTTAAAGTATAGTTTTATGTGTCATCAGTCCGGTGCCAACCCCAACCCGAATTGGTCTAGTTATATATCTAACTTAGCTTTTTTGGACTTTAGGAATTCAATAAAGTGGTCCATTCATTGATTTCAAGCTCCATTGAGAAGTTGATTTTTCTCAAGTGAGCGATTAAGGGCATGGAATTAGTTCCCAACCCTCCGAATGATCGTCCAATCGGCACCTCGAGGATCCAATAGCGTAGTATTGCTTTTCTAGTGAGGTTGGGATTCAGTTACCTCTATTTTATATCATTTTCAATTAAAACTTATTTTCTACAATACATGATGATAAATGTGCTTTTAGAAATATTTTAGATATATGTGATAGAATTGAATTGTATTATGTATATTGGATTGCTTTGGGATTTTTCTGAGTTTAGTTTATTTTTGGATATGTTAAATAGGGCCGTTATATTGCCTATTTTTTTTATAAAATTTATGTAACTATTTTACTAAATCCAGAGCATCATTTGAACTTAAATTACTACATGGCTATTTTTACATATCAGTTCAGAATATACGTATCATAGGATCACAAATGAGTCCTAGGTTAGCATCATGGAGTTTTTACAGTATGGCGCTATGGATCTACTGACAGTGCAAAGTCTGTGAACTTGCGCAAAGTATTTTTTCTAATTACTTCCCCATTCAGTAGGTGTAGGCAATGCGGTTGCCCCTCTAGGTTTGGTAGGCGACACACGGATGTCTCTTCCAATTATGGGCTAGATGTCAGGCAGGCTATATGACACACATAGTGCTGATATCCTGCTTTCTATTAATAAGAGGTGGTGAATTCATGGGTATGGTTGGATTTGTGTCATATATTTGTGGACTGATTGATATTCAGATGTCATTTTTTCTGTATATATATATATGTATATGCATACAGATTATTAGTTTTGGATATCATATTTTTATACCTATATATATAGTTATAAGCACATACAAATATGGACTTTTAACTTTAGAAATGGATATGCATAAGCACATATATATGATTTTGTAAAAATATATTTTTAGATTAAACTAACTATGTAGGAGCTTTCTATGACTAAAGATGTTTTTTTAAAAGAAGTAACCAGTTCTCTACTGAGTTTTCGAGCTCATCCTTTCGATTTTCCTCTCTTTTTGATGGTTTATTCAAGTTATTTATCTCGTTAGCTGGGCAAGTAGCTTAGTTTACCCTCGTAGTCCTATTCCTCATTGGGTGGTATCTTTTTTTGTCTCACTCTTTTCCTATGTTTAATTATTTAACCAAGTTCATTGTTTCTATTAAGTGAATGTATGAGGATGTATTTATTACTATTTGAAGATTTGGTATATAAACGGGATACTATAGTTCCTAAGGAGCATATTTTCAATGTTTTAAGTACTTAAAATTTTGATTAATCTTGTAAACAAATTTTTAGACTTTTCGACTCAAGATTTGCAAATTTTATTTAATCAATACTAAATTTTTATTAAACCAAGTTTTTGTACAATTTAACTATGTCTTTTTCGATCTTAATCAATATTTCTTTCTTAATAAATTAATCTAAGTATGGACTGTCATGACCTGAGGCCAGGGTCAATGGCAGAATGGGTAAATCATAAATTAAAAATACCAAAAAAAGAACTAAATAAAAAGACTCAATTCATTCAAAATTTTACCTCGGAGATTCTAACCTTTCAAAACTGACCTCAACAAAATATTTAAACGAAAATAAAATCCCACAGTTATGCATCACATATTGAACATAGACCGTAAATAAAATAATTATTTTAATAGTCGTACATTACAAATCATCTCACACTCAAACTCAGACTTAAATAATAAAATCATGTCCAGATTTCATATTCTAATTTATAAAGTTTAATGAAATCCAAATTCCTACTCAACTTTAAATATTTCACAAGTCTCATAGGAAATTACCAAAATATAAATAAAATATTTGTTCTGCAAAGGCCTCGATTTATCTCTTCTGATCCAAATTACACTGAGTGCTACCTAAAAGGAAGAAAAGAGTGAGCTAATGCCCAGTAGAGAATCAATTACAAGTTCCTATATATATATAAAATATACTCATGTTGAAGATCCTACATGGTCAGTATTCTATTCAAAATAGTTCACAAAACTCAGGTAGAAGTCATAATCCAATGGTCAAACATTTCAAACCATTGTAACATTCATCAAAACCAGTACATATCCATTCAAGCCAACATATATCCATGCATGTAATCCTGATGTCCAAAGTGTCCTAATGGATCACTCGTAAGTTTGAGCCACCTAAAGAGGCGCCGTAAATTCGATCACCTGATATAGTGCATCGTAAGTCTGATCGACCGATGTAGGGCATCGTATGTCCGATCACCCAATGTAGGGCATCGTAAGTCCAATCACCCAATGTAGGACATCGTAAATATATGAATGTATACAAATATTTTATAAATGACATAATAAAGATATGCACTATTTCCACAGAATCTCAAAATAACCATGCAGTATTCTTTAATCAAAACTGAGTTCTCAAACCATTTTGCATTTTCTAAAATTTCTGTATTACAATAGCTATTTTCTATCAAAATCCAAAAATCCAATTTCCTATAGAAATCAATCCAAACAGTATATATGATACACCAACCAGTGTGACGTATCTCCCAGGCATTTTATATCTCAAATCAGGTCAAAATGGACATAAACACAATTTTTATAAATTATTTTATAAAATTCTATATTTATTGAAAATATGTAAAATTCATAAATTAAATTAATTTTTGAACCAAGCAATCGAATCCCTACCTCTATTGAGCGTCCAACTAGCGTTACAAGACTATGGAAAAAGTTTGGTGTCGTTTGGGTGTTGTTTGGAAGAGCGGACGTCATTTTCGAAACTTTAGTTCCTTGGTTTGAAAACTTGATTTTCAAACGGAGCTTCAAATTATGAAACGGACTTCACCACTGAATTCAGAGCACTCAAAAACTCTAAGTTAGACATATAATTTGTCAAATTTAGATGCGGGCCCCACAACACGCAAATCGAGGAAAATCTGAGCCATTCGATCTCGTTTTTCCAGCCCGCTCGAGAATATAGTCGATATATATATCTCATTTTCACCATTTCCAACTTAGATTCTAAAAATAGTATCAGTTTTAAAATCTAACGGTCCGATCGAAAATTCAATTTCAAAACCAATTTCGAAAATACCACAAAATTAAATATTAAAATATTGCTAGTCAACTTCTCACCGGAGCCGAGTTGAAGGCCGAGAGTGGTCAAAAATCAAAGCTGGAGTCGAGATGAATCCAACGGTGGTGTTAGTACGGTGATTGGACATTGGACGGTGGAACGGTAGACGAAAAGCCGATCTAGTGGCGTGATTTCTCCGACGAGAGGAAGCGGTTCACGGCGGCAGTACCCGGCGCTGGTTCGTCGGCGTCTTCTGGTCACGGTGGGTGGGTGCGTCTAGCATGGAGACGACCGGTGGAGACTCGGATGAACAGTGACAGAGGGGGAGTTTCGGGGGTTCACGTGGAGAAGAAGAAGAAATGGAGGAGTTTTTATGCAATTTTTCAAAAACTGTAGTAGTAGGACACGTGACACAATCTGATTTGACAGAAAAATAAGTTTATGAAATTCCACTTTGGCCACAATTTTAAAAGATTCTTTCACTTTAGTCCCTCTTTAATTACACTTTTGTCCCCGATTTGAAATTTCTTTTTCACTTTTGCCTCAAATGTACCTAGACTTTATCTTGTCTAGATTCAACACTAATAATTTATTTCTGATTTTTATTTAATTAATCTAAAAATACAAAATTACCAAAATACCCTTGAAGTAAAATTACTTAATTACCCTTACAAAATTTAGGATTTTACATAGACCCTCTTTTTATATGAGGTTTTTAATGATTTGAGGATTAGAATGAAAAATCCAAATACTTGGTTTCCTCCGAATTTTGTAAAATTATTTATTTATCCTTATTTACACTCAAAATTACTAAAAGTCACGACTTTGGATTTTGGGTTGTGACAGTTTATTTTGTAGTGTATATTGATTTAGAGCAAGTATAATTGGCCCCCTCATCTTGTGTCAAAAGCATCAAGTAAGAAACAAAACTTGTAAGAGTAAAGTGAAGAGAAAAAGAAGCATAACTTCTAGTAAGTGAGTGAAATTAAAGAGAGAAGTTGAGAAATTTTCTCTTTTAATAATTTTTGAATGAGTAATAAAACTTGTTTTATTTCTAATATAATTAACCGTATTTCAGAAATCACTACTTGAAAAATATGTTTTGATTTCTTTACCTGTGAATTCGGTTCCTTTCTATCAATATCTTATCTTGCAGCACTATATATGCCCCTTTCCCAATAATTAATCCTACAAAAAAAAAAAGGCCACGAGAACTAACCGTAGTTCTTGTCTAAATTTAATAGGAGATGGAGATACTAAACCAGTAAACCCTTCTATCAGTCAATCCATTGCCAATGCTGAAAAAAATAAAATTAATCTAAAACAAAGTTACAAATGCTTATATCTATATAATATTTCTTTCCTCCAGAATTCACCAGATTTCTAGTTGCCACGTTTTCATTAAAATTAAGAAAATGTTTAATTTTTTTGGATTTTGCCAACCACAATTTTTGTATATAGTGCCATAAGTTTTTTTTTTTTTTTCATAAATCCAAAAAGATATATAACAGGTCTAATGTAATTTTTTTCCAAAAATAAGAAAAACAGTAGGTGTAAACAAAATATAAATTTTATTTTGCTAGAACAATTAACAAAATATAAAATTGGTTTTGGAGAATAATATGGAGATGAGTTTCTGATTTTGGGTCATGATTTTTGTAATATATGTGTATATATATGTGCATATATAAGGTCTTTTAATTTAAATTCGTTCCTTTGCTATATGTTTACTGTAGTGTGCAAGAGCTTGATCTGAACAAATGAGCTTCTGCAAATTATATATATATATTGGAAGCGAAGAACTATTATCAAGACTGAGAAAGATGGCGTACGGAACAAACTCTCTTTCTTTTAATTTTAATCCTTGGCTAGTCTTACACAATATTATTATAGAAATTAAAAGTATTTAAACATGGAAACTAAAAGCAAATCATTTGCACTTTCCCTTTTATTTTATTTTTTTGTCATTCAAATTAATTGTATTTGCATGTACATGTGTTTCAAAAAGAAAAAATAGTTGCGTCTATTATGGTATTTTGAGAAAGAAAGAAAAAGAAATATATGAGTTTACCCGGGTATGCTATAGATTTTATGATTCAAGAATAGCGGACAATAGGTAAAGGGCTCCACGTAATAATTATCTCCATGGAGCAAAATCTCAGTTTCAACGTGTCTTTATTATAACTTTGGAAAGAAAATCTCATAGAAATTAATGTGTGTAATTTATTTTAACTTATAAAAAGAAAACCAGTTTGAATTATATATTCTAGTACACCGTTTGAGTACATAGTTTCACCAAAAGTCTACCAATCGAAGTAGTTTTTTCCCCCTCAAAATGCTCAAGAATTAATTTATATGTATGCATACGTAGGGTGAGTTTTCAATACATATTTTTATTTTTACTTCATAGATCGGTAAATTTGACTAATTTAGAAATAAATTTACAATAATAAATCATTTCATTCAATGTATTAATTTATAATTTTATTTATTTATTTCTTTTTTAAAAATTTAATTTAAAGTTTAATTTTTTAATTATCTATAATTCTGTAAAAGATCCTTTTTTTTTTCCTTCTCTACTTATACTTTTTCTCTTTTCACTTAATATTAATATTCTGAGGTATCTATGTGTGGACAGTCTCTTTATTATCAAAAAGAGGAGGAAATTACAAAAGACGACATGTCGTTTCTCATTATATACAACAAAATTAGAACGACAAAGCAAGTCTTTTTTATAATTTTATTCTTCGAAACATGTATAGTAAATATTCATTATTTTGATTCTTTAATCTCTATAATTGCTTCTATTAGATCGTGATGGTTCAAAGGTTTAGATAAGCAAGCATCCATTCCAGCCTCTATTGTCCTGTTAGCTTCCTCAGAACCCATTGTATGAGCAGTTAATCCAATAATTGGTATATGAACACCATATGATTTCTCCATTTTCCTTATCTGTATAGTTGCTTCATATCCATTCATTGTCTTCATCTGCATTAACCCAAAACACATATGTATCAGTTTACTTTTTATGAAATCCAAATTTCATAACAGTTTATAGTAAAATTGCATAAATATACTTGACCAAGAACTAATATGGTTTACATACCTCACAGTCCATTAGTATACAGTCATAAGGCAGAGTGATGGAATATCCCAATATTATTTGGTTAGCTAGTTCTTTGGAAACAAGTTCGAAAGCTTCTTTTCCATCTGAACATAGATCAGTAGTTCCGCCATGCTTTACGATAATGCGACTAGATAGATCTCGAGAAAATGAACTGTCATCAACAACCAAAATTTTCTTCCCACTAAAGGGTGGTTTTTCATCAGTAGTCTTGCTTGATTCACCATGTTTTTCTCGTACTTCATACTGAAATTGAGATTTGGATCTAAGATAAGACGAGTAGCTGTATTCATGATTAGAGGGGGAAAGAATATTATTCCAAGGCATGTTCATTTCATTGCTTGGACTTCCAACTTCTTGAATTTCAGATTCGACGAGGCTGGTATAATATTCATGACCATGTCTTGATGAGCTAGTTGGAGCTCTAGTGAAAGCTTTCCTTACTAGTTGAGTACCTGATGAACCCCTAAATTCAGGAAGAAGTCTCACTACTTGATACAAACGAGTCCCATGAAATGGTTTGTACATAATAATGTCATCTGGATCAAAGAGAGAGTTGTTAAAGAAGTCCATGCTATGAGACAATGGCTTTGCTAGCCAAACGACTTGACAACGAATGTTTCGAAGACCATTTTTGAATTCATTCACAATCTCAAGCAGCTGTGAAATTGGTCCAGCATTAGCATCCATCACCATTAGAACAAAGCCACCTGATGTGCCTTGGAGATGGTAGTTAGTAGTATCCCTCTTGAAGAGAGAGAGTATGTAGTTTGATTCATCTATGACAGTGCTACTCAAAGATGACACATCCTTGTTTGCTTCAACAACGTGGTAAGGACTCTGAGTTGCCGACGAGTTATTACTAGAGTAATATTCATGTAATTGTATATTTGAATCAGATTTGTAATTGCTAGAACTATTCCAATACTTCATGTACTTTATTTTCTTGAGAGTGCTATGAAGTTGTTCCCATTGCTCTACTACCAATGCTTTTATCCCAAGTCTCTTCATGAACTTTTGCGAAACCCTTCGTCGTTCATGGTTTTGAATCAGTAGTACAACATAAGATGCATCTAACTTAGGACTTCGGGTGAGAACATTCAAGCTAGGACTATAATTCGGAGTTCGAATACTCGATCTTTGGTTTAGGTTGAGGGTCCTTAGTTGACGTGGACTAGCTGACCCAAAGTCTCTGGCATCCAATTCATTCTGGTTTTCTTTAAGAATAGTACTACTAATGTCATCAACTTCCCCACAAACTGAAAGAAGAACATTGAACCTGAAGCAAGTTCCTTTTTCGCCAACATCCTTATCCACAATTCTGATTTCTCCATGCATCAATTGTACCTGAAGGTAACAAAATTTCAAACTCAAAAACATAACTGATTTAGATGTCGCATATATATTTGATAATTTTATATAGAATAGATTACTACTAACCAGAGACTTGACAATACCAAGTCCTAAGCCAGTGCCTCCTTTTTGGACAAATGTTTCTTTATCTTGGACGTAATTTTCGAAAAGATCCTTTTGTTTCTCCTTTGGGATTCCTTTCCCTGTATCATCCACTTCAAATACAAACTCCATAACATTCGGATCGTTATTGACCATATTCAAGGCTTCCCAGTGTTCTTCTTGTGCTTTGTTCTTGTAAAACATGCGTGACAGTTGGTGCATTATACCACGTCGATTTAGAGGATTGATTGAACTCATCAGACTTGGTTTTCTAGCCCAAGCTCGGAGAACTACATGTCCATGATTCGGAGTGCATTTAATAGCATTACTTAGCAAGTTGCATAGTATCTGTTTAAGTTTTACTCTATCACCTTTCACATGTGAAAACTTGATAACAGAGCCATCATAAGGATCCAAAATCATGTCAACTTCTGAATTAGCTCCAACAGGATGATAAAAATCAATCAACTCTTCGAGAAGTTGAGCCATTTCAAATTCCTCCTCTTCTAGCAGCATCTTTCCTGCTTCGATTTTGCTTGTGTCGAGAATAGAGTTCAATATACCTAAAATAAATTAGTGTGAATAATATTGTTACATGATCACTAGTAAGCATCGATCGGTCACATAAGAATGTTAGTAAATTTGTACTGTAATACAATAACAGTAGATACATTCACATACATTTTCTTGTGTGAAAGTGCTACTATATTATTGCATAGAGAAATTTTAGTTACACCATCTATTTCACTCTCTAGTCTAAGTGTTAACAATGTAGATTTTACTTTATTTTGTTCTATTATTGAAATATGAAGCTAAATTATGAAATTCACGTATCAAAATTTTGGAAAGTGGAAAAGAGAATGTATTTAGCGCTCTTTTTACTACTAATTACTAATATTTATTTATCGATGTAGTAATATAGAAAAAGAAAAAACAAATACAAGAAAAGGAATGAATGGATTTACCTAAAAGGTCGTTTGTACATGCATCCATTTGCCTTAAATTTGTTTCTAGTTCAGAACCACGAGAAACTTCCTTGAATGAAAGATCTATGAGACCGCTAATGCCAGCCAAAGGAGCACGAATATCATGGCTGGCTCTAGCAAAGGCTAGATTTTGGTTGTTACTCTTTTTCTGAGCTTGTTTAGTCGCCTCCATTTGTTTTATGAGTGCCGCTCGCAGGTAGTTCTCTACTATAGAATCTCTCACATTTATGAAAACGAAGCTAAAAATGAGGACAATGGTGATTACCACTATTGATAAAAGAAATATGAGTGCCGCTATGCTATGCTTGTGAATATAGTTGATTAAATCACTTTGTGGGAGTGCTAAGACATAAACCTGAAAAGCACAGATGGAGAAATATTGAAGTTATCAATATACATACATACATAAATAAGGATAATGTGTAAATAACCAATTCGTAAAACATATTCTTTTATATGATAGATATTTAGATATCTTGTAATAATACTCCCTCCGATTGTAAACTGCATTCATTAGAAAAACAAAAACCTATGTGAATATCAATAAATATCATTAGACATATATATATATATATATATATATATATATATATAGTACGCTTACATGCGTTTAAACCAATTGAAAACATGAGTGTAGTAAATCTTGTAATTAACTACAATCTTAATATTCTTTCTCGATAGCCAAAAGAAAAATTAAAATAAAGCTGCAAATAACTGTAATTATAAAGAAATTCTCAATAAAAAGCTTTACTTTAGAATTTCTATTATAGTTTCCATTATCAAAAGTTGAATAAGCTGAGAACTGGTGTACATTTGAAAATAAAAAAATCGTTAATTTATACTGTAAATGCATTATCATAGGAAAAGAAATGCTAAAAAATACTAAATTTTGTACCAAATATTTAAAGCAAATGTAAGAAACTTCTTAACGGCATAAAACTACTATATTACTTTTGCTACTTGAAACAATATATTACATAATCTGTAATTTGAGACATGCATTAATGGGTGTAAAAATTAGTGTCAAAGAAGAAATGATGAATAGTAGATCAGACGTTATATAAATATAAATACGTATATTGGTCAAAGTCGTTGTAGAGAGATATAGCGCATACCGACTGCACCCCTATTATATCAAGTGGAGAACAGTAAAAGTTATACTTGGTTCCTTGAATATTCGTAAGAATTGCTCTTGTTGACGATGCACCATAACGATAGCATGTGACATTTCCAATAGGATCCACTACACGATCACCATTTGGTCCCACCAATTCAGACCAAACTGAAACATTATCCGCTGCAGCAAGGACCATCTGAGTCTCTTTGATCCCATCCACTAGCACTTTCCCATATGCGGTGGCTAAATACAAGCCCCCACCTTGAAGATCCACGTCAGCATAATACTCATCAGTTAGCTCTTTAGCTAAAAACCCAAACGATATTAGTCCTTTCCCATCATTCACGGTGGCTGAGTTAAGGAACAAAAGATCTTGACCATTGTCCCATCTAGTTCCCAAGAAACCATAGGATCCATTCATACTATTCAAGGCTAATTCTGTAAACCAGCTTGCATTAACGGTGTTCAGTGGACTGAATCTAACGGCGTTGCCAAATGGCTTTCCAGTGTCACGGTCCGCCGTTTGTTTGTACCAAACATTATAATTATTCCAGTTAGTATCAGATGAAGAGTTAGAGTACACTGCAAATGTTTGATTCCCGTCTATGGAGTAGGAAAAAAGAAGACCTTCAGATCCAATATATGAAATTTGACTCAAGTATGGGGTCATCACTAATGCTTGAAATAAAAATGGGGCGACCTGAAAAAAAAAAATCAGAACTAATTCATAGGAATCAACTTGTTTTGTTTACATAGTATTAAGCTAATTGTTTTCTACATATATGCATACAGAGACTAAATTCAAAAAAGTTCGTCAAATTTTGGTATACACTTGTCTAACTAATATATATCTATCAACTAAAATTGGAGTCTAACTTACCAATTTAATAAAAATATCACATTTATTTGAATTTTTAAATGACATGTAATGGATATATTTACTCTCAACATGATTTTGAAACACTGGAATTAAAATGAGATTAGAGTGAATAAGTACTGACCTTGTTCTCAATCTCCAAAAATGAGAGGTCAGATCCATTAAGAGATGAATTTAGAAGTCTAGCTAAATTGGGTGTAGAAGAACTTGCTAGGTTGAAAAACTTTGTTGTCTTCTCAATTTGGGATTGCACTTGAGAATGCAAGTTTTGGGTACTAAGATTGGCATTATTTTTAACACGTTTAATCATGCCATACCAACATGGTGTCATCAAACCCAGAAGAAGAAGCAGTACAATAGCCTGCATTAAAGAACAAACCAATTTCGTATACATGGTAAACTAAGAAAAATATACTGAATGCAATAAAGAATAACGAAATATCATATAGGAGGATTTGAAAATAATTACCAGAAAGATGACAAAGAGGAGCCGCACCACAATAGGTGATATTAGCTTCATATGGGCTCTTCAAGTTACTCCGAGAAACCAAGTGTCGCTAATAGTATTTTCTGTATTTTCATGAAAACTATTACTAAAAGGTCACATACGAAGATACCATGTACTATATTGCATTGGAAAAAAAAAAAAAAAGAGTAATAAATAATTCCCTGTGTGGATTCTTATTAATTTTAGGCATGACGAAAGGAGTCAATTAGCAAATCCCTTTTCTTTAATGCTTGTATATGGAGATTTGCATCCCTTTGACATTATACATCTTTCTCTTCCTTTTTTTTTTTGTTTGTTTGAGAAAAAAAAAAAAAAAAGAGAGGAGCTACTACTTGTAAAATTAGCAAATAACTTCATTCTAAAAAAAGGAAATAATTTCCAATCAAACAAATTAAAAAGAAAAATGTGATAATCAATGACCAATTTCGTTTCATTTTAAGAGAAACTAAAGCCTGCCCCAATCTAACGAACAAAATTATTAAGAAATAATATTACGAGAGAAAAATGTATAGTATTCTGGTGTTTCTTTTTAATAATCTACTACAGTGAATAAATAATATCTTTTACAAAAGAGATTAAAGTACGTCGAGGAAGAAATTTTCCAACCAGATAAGCCCATCAAATCTATTCCTTGTATATTCTTAAAGTAAAATTAGCTAAACCATTTCTTCATTGGCTTCATGATATACACACTGTTAACCTTGACACTAATAAAAAAATGATAATTAATAAGATAAATAGATCAAACTTAATGCATACAAAAACTATAATTGACCAAAATATGAATAAGAAACAAAGCAAATAAGTGGCTAGATTGGAAACAATATAATTTTTTAATTTAAATACAATAGCCTAAAGTTGATAAGATTAATTGATGGTTACATGCTAAGTAATACATTAATCTCAAATAATGATATGATTTCCAATCCCGGTATCCCCTATTATCTTAGAAACTGACAAGCCAAAGTGATATTTTTCGATATTTTTCATAAGGACGTCATTATAGTTATGATCAAGTATTATTTTTAGATATGACAAGCGTCGAGTTGACAAATGTCTAACTAATATATTTTCTAAGCATGTAACAAAGATAACACACAACGGGCTAAAACGGATATGCCTCAAAAGAATTACAATTCAAGAAGCAATTAAACTATAGGTGGTTATTCTAACATTTTATCACAAATACTCATAACAAGTCATAACAAATTTTAGTAAGGTTTGTAGTAATAATTATCTTAAATTGACATGTGTCAAGCTAATTATGATACAGCTGACAGATCATATCAGCATTTTAATGAACTTGTGACGACTCATAGATTCTAAATCGACACATGTCATGTCAGACTAACTATTATATTGGCATGCCAAAATAGTTTTTAATAAACTAATTATTAACCAAAGATTCTAAAAATTTACATGTGTCAGGATAATGTTTGGTCTAAGTAATTTTTTTCTATAAATATAACAAATAACAGACAATAACGTGCCCTTCAAGGGACAAAAGAACTAGAATTCAAAGAGAATAAATTAAACTAGAGGGTGATTATCCTTTTATTAATTTTGTTTCTCCCTTGTTTTTCTTGTCATCTATGATAATCTTATTTTGACATTGCATATTAAGGGGCGAAAGAACTACAATTCTAGAAGCAATTAATCAATAGATAGTATTCTAATATTTTGTCATAGAGACTCATGAAAAACTATAACAAAATTTTAATAAAGTTGATTAGTAGTAATCAATCATATGTTCTAGGTTGACATTCGTCAAGCTAATTATGATATATATTAATAGGTCATACTAATTTTTTAATAAATTTATGACTGCTCAAAGATTCTAATAAATTTGAGACTACTCAAAGATTCTACAGATGTTGACAAGCCAAAATAATTTATAATAAATGTGTTTACTAATTAAATATTCTAAATTGACGTCTCCACCTAATATTTATTCTAAATAGTTTTTTAACAAAGACAGCAAATAACAGATTAACAAATTTTGAATAACTAGAATTCAAAAAAAGCAATTAAACTACTCGGTGCTTATCCTTTTAGTAGTTCTGCTTATCCCTTGTTTTTATTTTCATCTATAATAAACTTATTTTGTTCTAACATTTTGTCATTGCAGGTTCAAATTCTCCGTAATTAGATCACAATCTAAACCACAAAAGAAGATAGAAATCTCGTAGATATCATACTGCCTCATTAAGTGCATGCATTCAATAAAAATTCTACAAGGGTCGGCATCAATGTATTCTAAATAAATTGTTCATGATATTAATTGTTAGCAATAAGACGTATGAAAGATATTCATGTTCTAGTACTTAAAACCAAAGAGATTTTTCTGTAAAACCAAAAAAGAGAATATAATGAAGAAAAAACATTCAAACCAAGATCCATAAATCTTTAATTAACTATATTTCAAAAATCACTACATGAAAAATATGTTTTGATTAGTTTACCTGTGAATTCGGTTCCTCTTGATCAGTATCTGATCTTGCAGCAGTACATATGCCCCTTTCCCAAGAATTAATCCTAAAAACAAAAGGCCATGAAAACTAACATTAGTTCTTGACAAAATTTAATAGGAGATGGAGAAACTAAACCAGTAAACCCTTCCATCCGCCAATCCATTGCCAATGCTGAAAAAAAAAATTTCAAAAAATCAAATTAATCTAAAACAAAGTTACAAATGCTTATATATATATATATATATATATATATATATATATATATATATATTTCTTCCCTCCAGAGAATTGCCACGTTTTCATTAAAATTTAGAAATTATTTAATTTTTTTTTGGATTTTTCCATCCATAATTTTATTTTATTTTTTCATAAATCCAAAAAGATATATAACAGGAGTAATATAATTTTTTTCAAAAAAGAAAAGAAAAACAGTAGGTGTAAGCAAAATATAAATTTTATTTTGCTAGAAGAATTAACAAAATATAAAATTGGTTTTGGAGAATAATATGGAGACGAATTTCTGATTTTGGGGCCACGATTTTTGTGATATATATGTGTGTATATATATATATATGTGTGTGCGCGCGCGCGCGCATATATAAGTCTTTTAATTTGAATTCGTTCCTTTGCTATATGTTTTCTGTACCGTGTAAGATCTTGATCAGAACAAATGAGCTTCTGCAAATTAAATATATTGGAAGCGAAGGACTATTATCAAGATCGAGAAAGATAGCATACGGAATAAACTCTCTTTCTTTTACTTTTAATTCTTGGCTAGTCTTACACAATATTAATTTTTATAGAAATTACAAGTATTTAAACATGGAAACTAAAAGAAAATCATTTGCACTTTCCCTTTTATTTTTTTTCCATTCAAATTAATTGTATTTGTATGTACATGTGTTTCAAAAAGAAAAAATAGTTGCATCTATTATGGTATTTTTGAGAGAGAAAGAGAAAGAAATATATAAGAGTTTACACGGGTATATTATAGATTTTATTATTCAAGAATAGCAGACAATTGGTAAAGAGATCTACGTACTAATTATCTCCATGCAGCAAAATCTCAGTATCAATGTGTCTTTATTATCATCTTGGAAAGAAAATCTCATAGAAATTAATGTGTGTAATTTATTTTAACTTATAAAAAGAAAATCAGCTTGAATTATATATGCTAATACATCTTTTGAGCACATAGTTTCACCAAAAGTCTGCCAATCCTAGGAGTTTTTTTCTCCCTCAAAGTGATCAAGAATTAATTTATATGTACGCAAATATATATATGGGTGAGTTTTAACAGTGTTTTTGTTTTTACTGCATAAATGGGTAAGTTTGATTAATTTAGAAATAAATTTATAATAACAAGTCATTTCATTCAATATATTAATTTCTAACTTTTTTTATTTATTTCTTTTTTGAAAATTTATTTTTTTTTTAGGGAGAAAATTTAATTTAAAGTTTAACTTTTAATTATTTTTAATTTAAAGCTATGTGTACTATTGTATCTTCAATATTTTATAAAATTTATTTTGTGTAGCATGAAAGGTAGAATCTAAAGTAGTATAATTTTCATATTATGAATAATTTCTTTTTTTAAATAACAAAAAATGAATANTAAATTTACTAATATTATTAATTATTAGATTAAAATCCAATGGCTCAAATTAGAGTACCCATCTATGAAGTAAAAACAAAAATCTCCATTGAAACATCACCTATATACATATATATATAGAACAACACCAAAGAAAAATTTGGGAAAACTAAGACATTTTTTTAAAAAAAATCTTTTACCTATACTTGTTTAGAAATCTTTGGGCGTGGTAGCCTAGTTATCTTAATTAACTTAAAAATAAAATTCAAACTCAAACAAATTCAAAAAGATAAAAATACAAACCCATAATAATGAAAAACAAAAAAAACAAAACTCACTTATAAATTTATATGAAATCCCAATCAAAGAAAAAACCCAAATACAATCAAACCAAAAACAGATATATACATGTGTACGAACAATTGTGATAAGGAGCATGTAGTAACTCAAAAATCCAAATGCCAATCCATTTTAAACTCTGAAAAATTAATCATCACGTAATTCATAATATGATAAATACAACAGTTGATAATAGACGATTTATTAAGTGAATAATAAGAACACGGAATTTTCCATTAAAAAATAGAGAAAAGTAGAATTTGGGAAGCATTGATCAATTTTCAAATTAAGATATGCAGAAAAGTAGAAATTGAAGTGAAAATTCTTAACTCTTGTACTTAATTTTATGACTGAATATATGCGTATATGGACATTTATATGTTAAATTGTAATTTATGATTAGTTACATGCACTTCCGACGACAAGTACTCATGTTCCTAATTAATAAGCATCATATTCTGGGTCAAAGAAATAAATATGAAAAAAAAAAACAATACAGTTAGCATAGTTTCAAAATAATTCAACAATCCAAAGTCATAGAACAAAACCACAAGCACGTGAATATTAGAATTTTAATAAATATAAATAAACGGAAAATAGAATATCAAAGTATGTAGCTGATCATCATTTCCAAATTAGATTACTGACGAGCAACAATAAAATAAAGAACGAGAAAAATTAGAGGAAATGGTAATGGTTTAACCACATATAGGAACCTTTACTTCTCGCTGTATTTAAAGAGTATCAGAACAATATTAGGAGAAGAGCAACTCCGGAGACTAGGGACAATATTGATATTGAGAGTGGAGGGAAAATTATTTTTTGATTAATATTCTTTTAGAATACATTCATCGTAAGAAACATAACGTATGCATATACATAAGTTGTTGCCTCTTCATTTGATCTATCTATTAAACATATGTATGCAATATCTACAAATATTGGAAAAAAATTAAAAAGGGAATGCTGCTTTTTGTATCTTACAAATTTCTCCTTCTGGCTGCTGAATTACATGGTGATTAATTTTCCAAATTGATTTAATAACCTTTTTTTTTCTAAAAAAAAAAATGGCCAACAGTTTCAGGCCATTAATTAACTAAAAAGAAAAAAAACTATTGTATTAAGATTTTATTCAATAAATCTATTTTTGTGAAAGGCTACAACCCTTCTTCTTGAGCCTATGTGAAATCTTTTATTCTAAACTATTAAATTATCATTAAATAATCGACGTTTTATATGTGACAAAACCTTATTATGCATTTGTCGACAGAATAATATTTATCAGAATTATATTCTCAACTTTACATTTAACATCCTAAATTTGAGGGTTAAGCATGTTTTTTTTTAGCCGTAGAAGAACACCGTTAGATGGAATAGAATGGAAATAGTTAAAAGAATTGAAATAAAATAAAATTAGAATAGAAATTGAAATGATATTCTATTATTTAGTTGAATCTGCGTGGAATAGAATAAATATATTACAAGAATATCATTATTTAAGTGCCGATTTAAGGCAAAACTAAAAATTTAAGTTTTAAATGATAGTAACTAAATATTGGAATCTTTATTCATTAATTTTTAGGATTTTGATTCCAAAAAAATAATGATTCTTTTTTAAAAGTCCAAAAACAAACAACGGAATAGATTTTACAAAATTCTCAAGCTCATTCCACTCAACCAAACGTGGCCGTATTTTGAGTCTCTCTCTTTGGATCTAACAGCCCTAGTTTCTAGCTTCGTCCCAAAGCGGAAAACTGAGCCATAGATTGAAGAATTCCGAAAAACAAATCATGCAGAATTTGAAGGTTCTCGCCCCCTTCTACACACTGTTGCCTTGATTTCCTCATCCCATCATCAGATGCGTCGTTCGTCCAGCGATTTCAAAATTCAAGTCAATGGTCCAGAGATATGGAGGCTGCTCGAGGTTTGCATATATTACTCTAGTCAGCCTATCGAGTGCTTCTAATGTGTCGAGGCGGAGACAAGCGAGATTAGTGGCGAGACAATGCTCTAGATTGATTGTTGTTAGTGGTGGTGGTGAGGAAAAGGGGAGTAATGGCGGTGACAATTCAGCCGAAAAAGGGTCAAAGAAATTGTTACCTTATGCCTTAATTAGCTCAAATACTACCAAAATTCATTACGATATTTTATATAAATAAGAAGACAACGGATTAGAAGATAAAACAATTGATATATAGTTGAACGTCATTGCCACAAATAAGCACACTTACGAAAAAGAAAAATAAAGAGATATGATCTGAAAGGGATTAAATTCATCTTCTGTATTGCAAGTTAAAGGCTTAATTTAAAAAAAATAAAATAAAATAAAATCTTAGAGAGAAGTCTGATGAAGTAAAACATGAAAACGAATTTGATCTCAAAAAATATTAATTCAGAATGACTGAAAAATTACCTTTACTTTTTCTCTGTCTTTCTCTTCTTGGGATAAAAAATTCGTATGTGTCTTCGGATCATTTCTTCCCTCAATAAGCAAATTATCCAACAATAATCAGAAATGGAACTTTATAAACAAGTCTCACATTCTGTGTGATTGCGGCTTCAATGTTGCATAAAGGAAAATTGATAAATGCGATCTCGGGCTCTAGAATTTTCTCCAATTCATCTTTGGTTCATTTTTTTTTTTTTTTCATTTGGGGATGAAGACAGAGAGATAGAGGATTGTTAATTAATGATGTAAATTGAAAACCTTAAATGGAAAAGGGCCTTGATTTATTACCAAAACTACAATGACGTTTGATTTTTTTTTTTTTTTGGTTGAATATTCATGTTAAATACCTTTTAAGATAAGACTAGAATCATTTTGATGAGACTAGAATCAATTTGAGCCAAACTGACATTTTGAGGACCGTTAAATGCCTTCAAAGGATTTCTTTCGTGAATATCAATTTAAAAAATATTAAGTCTTCTAGGAGTTTCCTTTAAAAAAAAAAAAAAACTACCAGAAACTACTTTTAAGTATTGGGAAAATGGGCGGATCTATGAGTTTTTTTTGGGAGAAAATGATTTTTTTATGACTACTTTTTAAAATGATAGTTTTAGGACTGTAAAATTTTTTATAATTGGCAGTCATAGACGGTTATAGAATATGTTCAATACCAACTATCACTCCTAAAAATGTAAGTCGAAAGAGATTCATGAAGATCTTTCAAGATACATTAAATTTCCTCTTTAATCTTTTTTCTTCCTGTTCAAATATTTTGGTTTACTTTTCCCCAATTGGATATCAATATGGAAATGAGTCATGTTTCAATGAAATTTTTTATTTTTGTTCTATAGAATTCTCTTTCCATTAAATTAGGAATAAGATTTGGAAATGATTTTTTAAGGAAAATAATTTGGAAAGATTTTTTAAGGAATTGTTTTTAATCAGAATTATAATTATTTAATATTTTGATATATATGATTATCTTTTTTGAAAGTGTTTTGATATTATTTTTTGAGATACACGTTTGGTCATTTTTTTTTTATTATTGTTCCAAGGATATCCACGTTTTCAAATTTTAACAAATAAACGGTTAGTTAGCTTTGTTTTTCTGGACCAAATGCATGTTAATCATGATGAAACAAAAATCACGTTAGTTCCTTAAAAAAAATAACGTTAGTTATGCTAAAAAAAAAGTCTAGTTCCCTCAAAAAAATACACAGAGAATTTTATTGTTTTTTTAAGAGAAATTTCAATAGATGACCAATATTATAAATTAGCTTAAATAGACGTTCATTTTTCAAATTTTATAGCTAAATATCTATATGTGTATATATATATATATTTACATTGAAATGTATTAGGTATATAATTTTTTATATTTAATATATACAATTTTATACTTGGTATATAAGCATATATACTGGATATTTTGCTATAAAATTTGACAAATGGATATTTACTTAAATTGTGACCAAAATTTGATCTTATTTCTATAAGCTCCTTTTTTTAAAGATAATACTTTAATGTTTTATTCTGAAATTATAAAAATAAATTTAATACATACACATACGTAGACTAAGATTATAAAAAAAAAATATAAAGTTTCATATATGACTCTTTATCAAAACAAATTTTTGGATGCTTGCACCTATTTATAACTCTATGAGAATCATAATAATAATAATAAAAATAATAATAGTTCCATAGGTCAAGAAAACCTATTAGCCTATTAAACAGATTTTAAGAATATAAAAAAAATGTTATGGGTATGACTAACTTGGGCCTAAAATAGATTTTGCAAATTTAGTTTGATAATATTTTTAGAAATGTCAATGCCTTGATCTTAACTCTATAGTTAAGATATTCTTGATTATGAAAACAACATTATTTAAGAGATTTTAATGATTAAGAAAATCTTAACTACAGGTCAAGATGTCTTTAATACTTCTGAAAAGGCTAATTTCAAGAGAATGCACAAAAATTCATTTTAACCTAATTTAGTTTTACTCATATCATTTTTTCTCGAGAACAATGAAAAGTGAACAGAACTACCTGTACACTATTTTGATAATCCTGAATATTAGAAAAAGTGACATATTATTACTCAACAAAATAATCATAACAAGTAATATTTGGATCAAAACTTATTTAAACTACTATTTTTTGTCAGACGCAAATCTATAGTTCTAATCTATTGATATATGTCTGTGATTTTAAATAATTGATGCGGAATAAAACACTCATTTACAGAACTATATACAAAATAAAGTTACTTATGAACTTCATTCAAAAATGACATCTATAGATATTTCTATTAATCATATATAAGTTTTTTTTTCTCTTATTAATTTCATTTTACTTTAATCTTTTTCCAAAATTAATAATCTTTAAAATTCATTAATGATGATGTATATTTGCTATTTTCATTTACAATTACCATATATACATATGAATATAATTGAGTTTTAATATTCAAAAGTATGCATATTTATGTACAATACATTAAATTGATAACTAGGCTACCAATTAAGGCAAATAATGTTCTGTTAAAGCAAAAAACAAAAAATATGTACTAACATTTTTTTTAATTCTTCAATCACGTTTTCCTTGTTTTAAATATTATATTCTCATGTTAATTTAATAGAACAATGTAATTGGGTTGTATATTCAAAAGGCAAATAATATTTTGTTAAATATATATATATACTCTTCAATCACGTTTTCATTATTTTAAATATTATGCTCTAGTGTGAATTTAAATGTTCTAATATAGACATTAAATTGTATGATATAATGTGAAAAGGAAAAAACTAGTTCAAATTATGATTATTCATTTTATTTATTTTTTTTAAGGTTCGTTATGATTATTCATTTCATTTTGTAATAGATGATATTAAGCTAAAGTGATGCATTCTTCTTTTTTCTTTTAGAAAAAAAGTAAATTTACAGTTGCATGCTATTTAGAATAAACTCTCACTCTAATTGTAAAGGACCAGATTAAATTAACTTTTTTAGGACAAAGTATGGGACAAATTATGGAAATGCATTTTTAATTCTATTGTATATTATATGGGTGAGAAAATTCAAAGATTAGTTTTCAGATTTAATAAAATCCATGTCCCCATATTAATTAAATAATTGGAATATTAGTTCTAAATTCATGGCCTCATGTCACGACCAAATTATGAGTAATCTTTTATAAAAAATAAAATAAAATTATGCATGGGCTCGTGACCAAATTAAATGCATGGCCTCCATATAGTCCATGCAAATGCAATGCTATTATTTATTTATGAAATGCTTCATTAGTTTTGGTTTATAAAAAATTATTGATTTCATACTATGATATCACTCAATTATGGTATCGTATCAAGTAAAATAGGCAGGTTTAAAATTATTTACGTTTCTATAGGAAAAGAATTACAATATTAAATTTGCTTTTATCTTATTCTTATTGACCCTTATATATACCAGTGTCTTTGTGGTATATTTTCTCATTGACATTGGTGGTGATAATGGATTCCGAGAAAGAGAAAATAAAATCGCCTGAATATAAGTTAGAAAGTGGATCTCCTATTAGCTATGATTTAACTGAAGCAGAAGAAACTAGTTTCTATGATCCATCTGAAGCAGAAGAAGGCTATGATCCATTTAAAGCAGAAGAAGAGGAAAAGAAAGTTGCTGAGCTTTTGAATAAGATTGAGATAATATTATGTTATTTTTCTTTAAATTTGTAAAAAATGATGATGTTAAATTCAAATATGTGCAGTCTTATATCAAAATATAATTAGGTCTTATAAAATATATTTCAAGATAATTAAGAAAAACTTATTAAATTATATAAACGACAAATCATTCTAAATTATCTCATTCCAGGGGAAAAAAAAAATGCTACACCTTATCCAACCATTACATTCTCAATCGCAATTTAATGAGTAGATATGATTTACTCATTTTATAAATACAATCTCTAAGATTATGATACGCATTTATTTACATGCTTTAATAGCACAAAACTTCGGAAAAATCAATAGTAGCCCTTTTATTATTCTTTTGTTCTTTTCTTTTTTTTTTTCCCCCCCGAAATCAGTAGCACTAGTCCTAACATCGTGCGCCTAAAATTCCTCCATTACTTGTTCGTCCGACGAAATATTTTATAAATACAATCCTAAGATTATGTCACTCATTTATTTACACGCTTTAATAGTACATAACTTCGGAAAAATCAATAGTAGCGCTTTTATTATTTCTTTCTTTTGTTTTTTTTTTCCCACGAAATCAGTAGCACTAGTTCTAACATCGTGCGCCTAAAATTCCCCCTTACTTGTTCGGCCGACGAAAAATATATTACCTCAATTAAGGAAAATGCTATAAATAAATACAAAGAAAGCGCCAATTTTTTTTTCGTATTTTATTTGAAAGAAAGCGCCAATTTCTTTCAAACAAGAATAAATACTTATCTTCCTTCTACCGTGTGAATTACTCAGTCATTTAAATACAAATCACCTCCCTAAAACTATGCTACACATTTAATTAAATGCAATAAAAGCTAGCAGACAATTAGAGAAGCCGATGATATAATTTATTTGAATAATTATCCCCCTTCAATTATGGTACTCATTTAGTTATAGTTTTCCCTTTTTAACGTGTCCTTCGTCTTCAAGCGGCAGCAACACTCAACAGAGTACAACGTCCTTAGTTTCTGTTGAAGATGGCAACTGAAACTGATTCATCCCTTCACAAAGAGTCATTAATTTATAAATTTTTGAAGTACATGAATCTATGAAGTGCAATGAAGAGTATGAAGTGCAATGAAGAGTGGACAGCTCCAGAGACTACCGAATGGAATAATATTTTGGAATATTTGGGTATTGATAAGGAGGCAGAGGAAATTAACGAGACGGACTTTGTTGGCAAAGAATTTACAACAATGGTGCAAGCAGAGAATTTCTACAGCCTATATGCAAAGATAATGGGGTTTAGTATTCGTAAAAAAACTGAAAAGAAAAAATGCATGGGGGTGTGACATCACAATTCGGGGTTGGTTGTATTCAAATGAAGGATTCAGGGACGAAAAATATTTCAATATGCAGAACAGGTTACGCGAGCCAAGGAGTGTGACAAGGACCGGGTGCCGAGCAGCATTTAGGATCAATTTGAGTAGCAGGGAATCAGGAAAATATATTGTGAAATTCTTTCAGACAAATCACAACCACAAATTAGCCCAATGTCATCAGAAACTTTAATATCTTGAGATCGAATCGGAAGTTGACTCAATCAGGCTCAGGTCCAAGAGTAACACACTCTTTAGGCTCTGCTCAACACAAAAGCGACCTACATGACCTCCCATGTAACACTTTATATGGAGCCATACTTACACTGGTCTCGTAACTGTTATTGTAAGTAAATTCCACCAAAAAAAAGATGATCATCCTAGTTCCCACCAAAGTCCAGTATACAACAACATAGCATGTTCTTAAGAATCTGAATGGTCCTTTTCAGACTAACCATCTGTCTCCGGATGGTGAACTGTACTGATATCCAACTGCGTACCCAACGCTTTCTGTAAGGTTCTCCAAAACTTAAAAGTGAACCTTAGATCTCTATTAGAGACTATACTTGAATGTACACCATACAAGCGTATGTTATCCTCCATATATAGTCTACTGAGCTTAGTAAGTGAGTAGTCCATCTGGATCAGTATAAAGTGAGCACTCTTCGTCAATCGATCGACTATCACACAAATTGCGTCATTTTTCTTCAAGATCTTTGGCAAACTAGTCATGAAGTCCATCGTGATCTTATCCCACTTCCATTTTGGAATTGGCAATGACTAAAATAATCCATCTAACCTTTGGTGTTTAGCCTTAACTTGCTGACAAATCAAATACTTTGCCACAAAGGTAGCTACATCATTCTTCATCCCTTTTTACCAATACTATATCTTCAAGTCTCGGTACATCTTATCACTACCCGGATGTACGGTGAACCTTGATTTGTGAGCCTCGGTTAGAATGGTTTCTCGAATATTAGGGTTATTAACTACAACTAACTTCTTACTGAAAAGCAAAAATCCTTCTTTATTGGTGCTCTAACCATCTAACTATTTACCATTTTAAAGCCGCTTCCAGATTGTCTTCAACTCTTTATCTTGCCACTGACTCCGTTGGATAGTCTAGAGAAGTGACGGTGAAATCACAATGTTAGTCAAGCAAGCAACCCCTTCATTCTCGAAGTACTGTAAGTTGTAGTCACCAATAGCAACTGAGTTTCTCTAATGTTCAAACACCAGTGCAGCTAGTGCACCAGGATGATACTATAACTTTAGCCTTACCAGGATGATACTATAGTTCGAAGTTATAATCCTCCATATACTCAACCCATCTTCGTTGTCTCAAGTTTAGATCCTTCTGAGTATAGAGATACTTCAAACTCTTATGATCGAAGAATATGTCAAATTTCACACCATATAAGCAATATCGCTAAATCTTTAACGCAAAGATCACTGCTACAAGCTCCATATCATGGGTGGGATAGTTTCTCTCATGTGGCTTCAACTGACAAGAAATATAAGTCACAACATGACCATTCTGCATCAAGACACATCTCAAACTCGCCTTTGAAGTATCGGTATACACCATATAAGATTTACGACTATCAGGAATAGTAAGAACCGGTGCAGTGGTCAAACTCTGCTTCAACTCGATAAAAGCTTCTGTACTTTCGTGATCCCAAACAAACTTGACATCTTTCTTGATCAATTTTATCAAAGTTAAGGCGATCCTTTAGAAATCTAGCACAAAACAGTGGTAGTAGCCTGCTAAACCAAGGAAACTCTATACTTCTGCCATATTTCTCGATCTCTCCCATTCCAGAACAGCTTCTATCTTAGCGAGATCGACTGAATTACCTCCATGAGAAATCACATGCCCCAAGAACTTCACTTCAGACATCCAAAAGTCATATTTTGATTTCTTAGTATACAACTGATGATCTCTCAAGGTCTTAAGTACTATTCCTAGATATTTGGTATGCTCTTCTCGAGTCTTGAAATATGCCAAGATGTCGTCGATGAATACAACCAAAAAACGGTCCAAAAATGGCCTGAAGACCGATTCATGAGATCCATAAATACTGCAAGAGCATTCGTCAAACCAAACGGTATCACCAGAAACTCAAAATGACCATATCGAGTTCTAAATATTGTCTTAGGTGTATCATCCTCCCTTATCTTCAACTGATAATAATCGGATCTCAAATTGATCTTGGAGAAGAACCTTGAACCACCGAGTTGATCAAACAACTTGTCTATCCTTGCCAAAGGATACTTATTCTTCAATGTAAACTAATTCAACTTCCTATAGTCCACATAGAGTCTCAACAAACCATCAATTTTCTTTGCAAATAAGATAGTAGTACCACAAGGAGAAGTGCTACTACAATAAAGGCCTTTGGAAAAAAGATCATCCAACTGTTCTCTTAACTCTTCCATCTCAATAGGAGCCATATGATAGACTGGAATAGAATTTGGCTGAGCTCCAGGAACTAATTCAATATAGAACTTGATCTCCCTATCTGGTGGTAGCCCTAGTAAGTCTTCAGAAAATACATCTGAATACTCACTAAATACTAGAAACCATAGGTTTTGATCATCTGTCCTCATCTCGCCATCAATGGCAAATAAATTCCCATAACACTCGAGTTTCTTCCTTCCACTTATGCATGCTTACACACACTAGACACATCGGCTACTCCTCCCAAGGGTTACCCAATGTCAATACTAAATCCAAATCAGAAATTTCTAACCCCCAATAGTTGAGCAAATAATAAGGATAGGAATGAATGGGATGCCCCATTATCAAACAAAATATGTGTCCAAGAGTGTAAAACAAGGATCATACTATCAACAACACATTGGTCGGTGCAATCCTGAGTGTCATCTGCCCCAGTAGAAGTATAGGTTTGGCCAGTCACCTTTCTTTTCCCCTTGTTGCTTCTTCCCTAGTCCAGATGGATACTGTTGGATCCTGGACCACCACTGCCATATCCATGCCTACCCTGACTCTCTAAGGCCTGAACATTTAGAAAACTCTAAGTAAAACCCTGAGGGCGGTATAGATGCTAATAAGGCTTAAGGGAAGTAAAAGTCTGCAAAATATCTTGTGACTATTGCGGCCTTGTTTGAGTGTTCTGATAAGAAACAGAACTAGACTAGTTTCTCTACAGTACTCCTTGAGAAAGAGGACATTTCTACAGATGGTTGAGACATTTTTTCTTCCGATGACCCTGTTGGCCACAAATAAAACATCCTCCATACGGACTGCCTCTGTTGCCCCCTAAAGAACCACTGCTATTCAAGCTCCCACTATTCGGAGTGCCTTAGGCTGACCACTACTCCTGGTTCTTTCCGGTGAGTTTCCTGTCATTGCCTCTCTGCTAGTTCCCCCTGGAATCCAATTCGTCTTCGATGGCCTCTACCCACTGGGAAGCCACTACAATATTAGGAAGAGTACAGAAAGTCTGAGTGTCAATTTTGTTGAAAATGTTTCGATTCAGATAACTTCTGAACTTGGCAACTTGGTTCTTCTCATTTGTTCCCGGTCCAAAAGAAACACTTGCCAACTCAATGAACTCTATCAAGTACTCATTCATTATTTTATTACCTTGAATCAACATCTCAAATCGGTTCACCACTTCATCTTATTGATCCTTATTGGCATACTGAGCCTTAAAAATTCGCACAAAGTCTTCCTAAGTCAGACCCACTACATCTTGCATCCATTCCACTTTCTCCTACTAGCGAATGGCATTCCCCGTCAAATGAGTAACAGAAAACACAACCTAAAACTCAATCGGAGTACTAAGGGCCCAAAAGTGCCTCTCCATCTCACGAAACCAAGCAATTTCCATGAGAGCTCCTGGCTTGCCATCAAATTGCCCTAGCTGGAGACGCATGAACCGTTGGAGATGATCAAACTAATCCAACTGATGTTCCCTCAGAGTTAGAGGCTGATAGTCTGGATTGCTCATCTAGGTGAATGCCTGCTACCTCAATCAAATGAGTGAAATCCGGACGAGGAGGTTCAGCACCCAGCTGGTGCCTTAGAACTCTTCTTCAAGGTATCCTTAAAAGTCTAAAACAATATATCAAACTATTAATGCGATAATGATGAACGCTTATCATAAGATCAACTTTAATATAGTTTAATAGTGATATGTCTAAACTGTTAAACTTAAAGCTTTGGTACCACAATTTCTGTCACAACCCAAAACCTGAGCTAGTGACAAAAGAGGAATTTCATAAAGATGTGAAATTCCTTGATTTATTTGAAAAGCATCTAAAAAGTATTAGTTTTATAAAACGGTCCATTTTAGTTAGAATATTTAGAATTTCATCTCGTGGATCTCTCTTACTATTCATATATACCATTAAACATAAATCAAATAAATACAAAAAAAACGTAAATCAAATATAAGTCTAAGCATCATCATCATCCACGTCAGAATAGACACCAGAATGGCATACATGAGTTCATAGACAAAAATAGAATGTAGTAATCTTGGTTTAATGCTAAAACAAAATCCAAGTAGTCCAAACAACATAACAAAACACTTCAAGAATTACCAAGATAACGAACTATAATCCCGATGGCTTCTTACTGCTCTTGGTCATCAAAGTCGCACTGAACACCACCTGAGAAAGGAAGTGAGCATAAAATGCCTAATAAGACAAACAATTACCTTGATCGAAAATATTTTAGTTATGGAAAGCTCTAACATAGTTAGTTTAAATTCAATACATGTATATATATATATATATATATATACTTCAAACTGGAAATCCACACACATACATATATATATATATATGTATATAAAGCTATATGATCAAAACCATCAATCCATATGCATATGACACAAATCAACCCATACCCATGAGCTCATATCCTCTCATCTGTGGAAATCTAAGATGATAGCACTAAGTGTACCTAATAGTCTGCCTGACACCTAAGTCTATACTCATGAGCTCACATCCTCTCATCTATAGAAATCTAGGATGATGGCACTAAGTGTACCTAATAGTCTACCTGACGCCTAAGTCTATACCCATGTGTCGCCTACCAAACTTGGAAGGCTGACCTAATTGCTTATACCTGCCAAATGAGGAGGTAATCAGAAGTAACAAAATCCTGCACAGGTTTACAGACTCTATACTGAAGGTGGGGTATGCAATGCCACATTGTAAACCCACGATTCTAACACGGTACTCATGTATGATCTTATGATACGTGCAATACAGAACTAAAGTATGAAAATAATCGTACTCTAGTTTTTCAATAAAATAAGTACATTAGGTTTTTATAAAAGAATGGGGCAGTATAACGGCCCTATTTTGATATACCTAAAATACTCTGCACTCAGTAATTCCCTAGAACAATACAGTATATATGTTTATCATACCATCACAGTCATCACATATACTCAAGAAATTCGAAAACCATATTTTTTCTCATATGTTACAGAAAATAAGTTTTATTCGAAAATAGCATAAAATGAAGGTAACTGAATCTACCTAACAAGAATAGCTATACCATGCTATTGAATTCTCAAAATGTCGTTGACGATCGTCCGAAAAGTCAGGAACTAATTCCAAGCCATCGATCATCCTCTTACGAAAAACCAAATTCTCAATGGAGCATCAAATCCACAAACGAACTATTTCACTGAATTCCTAATACCCAAAATAACTAAGTCAGATATATAACTTGTCCAATTTAAATCCGGACCCATACTGAACCGGTGACATACAAATCAAAGCAAATCATAATTGCTAAATAGTGCCCGTCAAGTTACTCAACCTATATATTTATTTTGATGAATTTTACGAAATTATATTAAAAAATCAGTAATCATTATTGCCAGACATTGATGAACTATTTGTTCCATATAAATGTAAAAAGCTGATATCTCTTCTTTTAACAAATCATATTGGGACAAAAAAATATCCATTTTTTTTCAAATCGCATTTTGACTGAAATATTGAAGCATTCACGTAGGGTGAGTAGCTACTAGACTCGAAGAGATTTCATTAACGAGTTATCCTTTGGCAAATGCAAAAAGTTGTCATAAAGGTCTCAACAGAGTCAATACGGACCAAATGGATGCTTATAATTCATCCAACGCTCGTGAAAAATGTAATTTTTGGCTCTAAAAAATAAACTATGTTAAATAGGCCTTATGCGGGCTCATTGAAAATAATCTTTACTTCTTAAAATAAAAACTCCAGGAGATCTTTATGAAAAAATTAGTAGATTCATACTTTATTAAAAAGATCTTTTAATTTAAAAAAAATCTTCTCACAATTCATCTAAATATTCTCAAAAATAACTTTTAGGTTCTAAAAATTTTTTAAAAATTATGCCAAATAATATCATTTAGAATTAAATAAATAGCACAAATAGTATCACTTGTCTATTCACATCTGCTGAAACATAACGAACGTAATCAATTAAGCTAAAAATACTAACTGGGTACTTAAAGTGAACTCTCTGCCCTAACAAGTAGACCTGTCCCAGCCTAATTTTGTAGCTTTGAATGAAATTCTCGTACATTTTTTAAGAATGCATCTCTACGTTGGTTGTAATCAGAATAAGCGAACTAACAGTCTATATGACATCTTTCGCAATGAGAATTGAACTACAAATAAAATTAAGTATTCAAAACTAGTTATTTGGAATGAAGCAAAAATATTTTTTAAAAAATAGTCACGATCTCTTTCCAAAAAAAAAGAAAAATCCACTATTAAAATAAAATCACTTACCACAAATGTGCGCACATCCAGCCTACACCTTCTTTTCATGAACGTAATTACAAAAACTTCACAATCAATTCTATTTGGCTGCATGGGAACGAATTTAGGACGAATAATAGGGAAATTACCAAAGCTAAAATTAGCATACATCTTAATCCGCACTTCAAGTAGCAAATCCGAATTTCGAAGCTACTTGTCACGACTCTAGCCTTAAACTAGATAATCGTGCGGTACTTAGTACAGTCCGTCGCACTAAGTCAGCCTACCAACACTCAAGAAAGGGACTTAGAGTAATCTTTTGAGACAAAGTGGTAAAGATGAGAAAGTTTAGGGGAATGAAGACTTCGTATTACTCTTAAAATACTTAGAACTCTCACAAATGAGACTTGTCTAGAAATGAACCCAAAGGATTCTTTATATAGGCAAAGCCTAAACCAACCAAGGGTTAGGATCGTACCAAGTGGCATGATCTTACAAAGGGTCTAGATTATTCCCAACTAAAGTTATAATATCTATAAAGATATTTACATAGAGAATTCTAGAACAAACATGATCTAGATCCTTCTTAGAGGTTCACCCACCATCTTGGCTCTTCCAAGTCATTCTAGGAGTTTCTAGGACCATCCAACTCATCTAGCACCATCCGGCCTTGTCTAGAACTTTCTAGGACTTAGTAGCACCATCTAGAGTCTTCTAGCATGGCCAAGACCTCTCTTGATTATTCTAGAAGTTTCTCCCACATTCTAGGGTCTTCCTCAATCCTCTTGGGTGAGTAGTATATATATAGAGGACCTTAGAGCTATGAGCAACAACAGTTGGATTTTTAGGAGCCAAATGAGTGGGGTGTAACACCCTCTCCCATTCAAGTTCGCGACGTCTCCGTTGCGCCATCGACTTTGAACTACTCGATATGGTTTTTGAATTGTCATAAGGTATCTTCATTTTCCCAGCTAGCCTCGGCCTCGGGCAAATTCTTTTATTTCACTAAGTATTCCCGATAATTAGGAACACTACGTCGTCGGATCAAGTGATCAGCCAAAATACACTCCATCTCTTTATCAAAAGAGGTTACTACCGTAGTAGGAGCCCTTTTGGATTCGCTCCTTGAAGGATCTCCTTCATCTCTATGGTAGGATTTTAGCATACTAACATGGAAAATAGGGAAAATCTTTAACTTGGCAGGGAGTTGAAGCTTATAAGAGACCTTACCTACACGCTTGAGTACTGGAAATGGACCCTCATATTTGTGCAATAACCCTTTATGCACATTCCTTAAGGTTTTGAACTGTTGGGGCAGCAACTTGACAAGGAATAAATCTCCCTCTTGGTACTCAACATGTCTCATCTTTTTGTCGGCCCACTTTTTCATTCTATTAGAAGCTTTGTTCAAGTAGGCCCTAGCCAACTCTGCTTGTTCATGTCATGCCTTAGCAAACTTGAAGGACTCTTCTCACCATAACTTGTCACTAAGGCATGTGGGGTCATAGGTTATTGACCTATGACTATCTCGAAGGGACTCTTACCCGTAGACTCGCTCCTCTAGAGGTTAAAGGAGAATTGGGCTCCATCAAGTAATTTTACCCAATCTTTTTGATTGGTACTCATAAAGTGTCTCAAATATAACTCCAGTAAGGCATTCACCCTTTATGTCTAACCATCGCTTTAGGAGTGAAAGCTAGTAGAAAAGTTCAAGTCTGAACCCATCAACTTGAACAATTCTGTCCAAAACCTTCTAGCGAATCAGGGATCACGATCACTTACGATGTTCGATGGGACTTCCCAAAGTTTCACGACATGCTTCATAAAGAGCCGCGCGGTCTCATCGGTAGGACAATCAGGTGAAGCAGGTATAAAGGTGGCATACTTGCTGAAGCGATCAACCACTACTATAATGATGCCAAAGCCCTCTGACTTAGGCAGGCTAGTGATAAAATCCATGGAAGCACTCTCTCATTGCCTCTCAGAAATGGGAAGAGGTTCCAACAATCTGCCCATTACTGGGGGCAGCAAGCTCTTTGCAAGAACATCATGTTCCAGTCCTTCCTTGATTTTCTCTATCAAGGTACTATCGGGCCTGTTTAAGGCAACCAACTCTGTCTTTTTGCTTAGGGCATCCGCCATCACATTGGCCTTCCCAGGCTTGTATTCAAGCTTATAATCGAACTCTGCCAAGAAGTCTTGCCACCGAACTTGCTTAGGACTCAACTTTTTCTGAGTTTGAAAATAGCTTGTGGATACGTTGTCGGTCATGATCGTGAAGTGAGTACCCAACAAGTAGTGTCACCACACCCTTAAATAATGGGATGACAACAATCATCTCTTTTTCTTGCACCATGTAGCGTCTCTCGGTGTCATTAAGCTTGCGACTTTCATAAGCAATTAGATTCCCTTCTTGCATTAGTACTCCGCCAATAGCAAAGTCAGAGGCATCTGTATGTAGCTCATATGCCTTTGAGTGATCGGGTAAGCTGAGAACCGGTTCTTCGCTTACCGCCCTCTTTAAGTCTTCGAATGAAACTTAACACTCAAATGTCCATTCCCAAGACTTGTTCTTCTTGAGTAGATTAGTGAGTAGTGCTGCTCTTACTGAGTAAGACTTGATAAACTACCTATAATAGTTCACAAGTCCGAGGAAGGATCTTAATTCTGACACCTTAGTAGAAGATTCTCACTTTTGGATGGCCTACACCTTGGCTTCATCCATCATAAGTTTCCCATCCTTTATCTTATGCCTAGGAACATCACTTCCTCTTAGGCGAAGGAGCACTTCTCCTTCTTGATGAATAGTTGGTTTTCCTTCAAGACCTTGAATACCTTTCTCAAATGTTCTAGGTGATCTTCCATAGTCTTACTATAGATGACTATATCATTAAGATAGACTACCATAAACTGATCAAAATAGGGATGGAATAACTTATTTATGAGGGTGCCAAAAGGTAGCAGGTGCATTGGTAAGACCAAATGGCATGACCAAGAACTTATAAACACCATACCTTATCACGTACGTGGTCTTGGGCTTATCCACCTCTACTATGCGCACTTAGAAGTACCCCGAGCGTAGATCAAGTTTTGAGAAATATCTAGCATTCTCAAGTTGATCGAACAAGTCGGCAATAAGTGGGATAGGGTATTTGTTCTTCACCGTTACCTGTTAAGAGCCCAGTAATCAATGCACATCCTTAGTGAGTCATCTTTCTTTCTCTGGAACAACACCGGGGCACCGAAAGGAGCTTTGGAGGGCCTGATGAAACCCACATCAAGCAACTCCTTTAATTGTTTCCAAAGTTCTGCTAACTTTGGAGGGGACATTCGATAGGGACTCATCGCAGGTGGCCTCGTGCTTGGGTCAAGCTCAATTTCATGATCCACCTCCCTCCTAGGTGGAAGTTTCTTAGGTAGGGTGTTAGGCATCACATCTTGGAATTCATCCAAGACAGTTTGTACCTCTATAGGTAGGTTATCTTGAGGTTCGAACTCTTCATCATCGCGCTCCTTTAGGATGGCTAAGTAACTCTCCTCCTCTCTTCTCAAGCCCTTCTTGAATTGAAGTGCAGAGAGTACTTTATTTCCCGCTTTTGTGGACCGCTCCGTTAGTATCACACAAGCCTTTTCACCATCCATGATGCACATAGAGGTAGCAAAAGAAACAGGGAATGCCTGCACTGCATCAAGGAATTCCAAACCAAGTACCACTATGAAATCATCCATTGGCACCACTGATAAGTTGACTTGGCCAGCTCATGCATCTAGGCTAGCCTTAATATCATGAGCAATCCCATGGATGGGGCGTGTTGCTGAGTTCACTGCCTTGAGGGAGCCTCCTCCATTGGACACCGTCAAGCACAACTGCCTAGCTTTCTCAACAGAGACAAAGTTATGGGATGCACCCGTGTCAACTAAGGCTTTAGTGGCTTTGCTATTGATTGTTGTATCCACAAAAAGTAGGCCCTTAGCCTATGACTTAGGGGCCGACCACAAGGCATTCAGGAGTTGCAAGGAATCAACATGTGCACTATCATCCTTTCTATCACCTCCTTCTTGGCTTGGCTCGGAAGCAATTAAGGCATTGAGAGCTTTCTTCTTGGGAAACTCGCGTGCCCAATATGGCCCATCGCAAAGAACGTACTTAACTCTTGGCTTGGAGAGGTCATGGTCTTCCTTCTCTTTGCTCTTGTCTTTGTGCCTGTAGGAGGAACTATCTTTGTTCTATTTTCTTCCTTTTGTTTGCTCTCTCCCACTCTTTGCTCTACCACACTTCTTATCTTTGGCCTTAGAAGGGTCCTTGTTAGTAGAGTAATCAACAAGGCTCTCGACTACTGCAATAGCATCAGCCAAGTCTTGGACACCACGGCACTTGAGCTCTAACTTGGCCCAGTTCTGTAGACCATCCATGAATAAGAATAGGGTACCTTTATCTGAAGTATCAGGGACTTCGAGCAAGAGTGTGGTAAACTCTTTCACATAGTCTCTAACACTACCAGATTATTTGAGATGGTAAAGATGGCCTCTCGCCTCCTCTTCGGCAATCTAGGGAAAGAATTGCCTTTTTAGCTCGCTTTTGAAGTCATTAAAAGTGGCTATAGTGCACACCCCTCATTGTATCTCTCCGTGTCTCTGCCTCCACTATAGCATGGCGGTATCGGCTAGATACAAGGCAGTATTACGAATTTTACCAGCATCGTCTGTCATATCGGTGGCCTTAAAGTATTGTTCAAGTCCCTATAGGAAGTTCTCAACTTCCCTAGCATTGCAAGTACCATTGAAGGTATTTGGTTTAGGTACCTCAACCTTCCTTACCTCAATGGTTATTGTGGTGATTACTCTCGTGGCCACCGCTTGCTTGCACAAAGCAAGATCACCACCCATCTCATCCACTTTAAGTAAAACATTACTGAGTTCTCTTTGGAAGAGATCTTGTACCTCGGCAATCTCCAAATGAAAGGACTCAATCTCGTGCCTTAAGTCGGTCTCTAGCCCATCAAGCGCATCTTTGATGCCGCTGTGGATTTTCTCATCCTTGGTCTCTAAACCATCGCAACAGCCATCTAGATTGTCTACACGCTCGCTCAACGTACCCAAGTTGGACTCTAGTCGGGACACTCTAGCCTCTAAGTTAGTCATCACGTCCCTTGACTTGCCATGGGTAGCACCCTTCTTCTCTTCATCATGCCCACGTTCAGAAGCACCAACTTCGATAGGGTCAGGAGTTGCAACCATGGTCTTCATTTAGACAATGAAACCACCAAGATAAAATGAGCAACCAAAGTTCTGATACCATGCTGTCACGACCCTAGCCTTAAACTAGACAATCGTGCAGCACTCAGTACAGTCTGCCGCACTAAGTCAGCCTACCAACACTCAAGAAAGGGACTTAGAGTAAACTTTTGAGACAAAGTGGTAAAGATGAGAGAGTTTAGGAGAATGAAGGCTTTGTATTACTCTTAGAATTCTTAGAACTCTCACAAATAGGACTTTTCTATAAATGAACTCAAGGGGTCCTTTATATAGGCAAAGCCTAAACCAAATAAGGGTTAGGATCGTGCCAAGTGGCATGATCTTACAAAGGGTCTAGATTATTCCCAACTAAAGTTATAATATCTACAAAGATATTTACATAGAGAATTCTAGAACAAACATGGTCTAGATCCTTCTTAGAGGTTCCCACCATTTTAGCTCTTCTAAGTCATTCTAGGAGCTTTTAGGACCATCCAACTCATCTAACACCATTCGTTCTTGTCTAGAGCTTTCTAAGACTTAGTAGCTTCATCTAGAGTCTTTTAGCATGGCCAAGATCTCTCTTGATCATTCTAGAAGTTTTCCCCATGTTCTAGGGTCTTCCTCAATCCTCTTGGGTGAGTAGTATATATATAGAGAACCTTAGAGCCATGAGCAACAACATTTGAATTTTTGGGAGCCAAATGAGCGAGGCGTAACATACCACTCCAAAAAATAAACGAACTTAGCATTTAAACAACTATAAAATTGAAGCAAATTAAAGTTGAAAAAAGTCCTACTTACAATTTCCCTAATTCTTAAATCAAAATACAAAGGTTCGTTTTCCGTGGCATTAGAGTCCCAAACTTCAACCACTTTCTTCTTCACCATAACTCATGCAAGTATATAGTGCTTTATGAAAAAGATTGGCAAAAAAATCTGATCAAAATTATTTTTTAAAAAAAAGATGAGCAACTATTATTGCTATACTATAATTGTTACCCAAAATATTTTAATAGAAGTTTAACAAAAAATAATAATAATAATAGAAGTTTGTACTTACTTCATCACATGTCTCCAAACAACCTATGTACTTTTCAGCATAATATATATTCGACCAAGATTTATGTATTGGTAGTTTAGGATATGGCAATGTATCTTTGTACATTAAAAGAAAATAAAAAGCAAATTATGTACAACTCACTTGATAAAGTGAAAAAATAATAAACATCTTATGTAATGGAAAAATGATTAAAAAAATGTGGAAAGATAATTAAAAAAAAGTCCAACTCGTAGATCATAAATATGTTATTAATATTTTTAATCATAAATAACTTTCTATATATGTGTATATATATATATATATGCATGTATTAATTAGATTTTTCTTCTTTATAAAATTATTAATATTATTATAACCATTAGATTAAAATCTAATGACTCAAATTAGAGTTCTCATCCATAGATCAAAGCAAAAAACTCCATTGAAATACCATCTATATGTGTATATATATGTGTGTGTATATATATATATATATATACATATAAGAATCTATTATGTTTAGTATTTGCGTTAATCATATAAATTATCCTTGAATTATCCAATTTATGAGAATTTAGTTCTCAAAGCTTTAATTGTAGCAAGTAAACTCTTAAACTTTCTGATTAATAGCAATTTAGTTACTAAATTGTCGAAATTACAATTTACTGTCAAAATTTTGGCCAAAAACATATAAAGAAGTATGTAACGGCATGTAAAAGTGTATTTGAAAAGTAATTTGAAAATTTCAAACGTAAAGTGAATAATTAAAGAATTTTTTTTCTCTAAATTTGCAGCTTCAAAAATCTTAAAAAATACAAATAGTATCTATGCTATTGTCAAACTTTTGCAAACAAGTTTTAGTAATGTAAAAGCGGCTCATACTTACTCTCTTATATATAAAGGTGGCAAAATAAACAGAACAAGCTAGCCCGACCTACTAATAATGGGCTCAAAGGGATGGAAGCCGAACTCGCAGAGGAAAAATAAAGCCTAACCTAGTCCGTTGGCCTGCTAAGCTTTTAAGCATGCCAAGATCAGGCTGGCCCAATTTGGCTCGTACCCAGACTGATTTTTTCTTCTTTTTTTTCACAATTCTAGACTCTAAAAAAATTACAATAACAACAGACTATTAAATAATAGAAAAAAAAA
>JXTB01000042.1:462411-539964 GCA_002914805.1 Parasponia andersonii
TTCTTCTCTATTACCTCAACAACTTTGATATCTTGACTTGGTGCCTTAGGCTTGCTGGTGTTTGACTAAATAAGTATGGGAAGATTAGTTCATTAAAAACTCAATGAATCCTTAATTAATTTATTTGAAATAAACACCATCATTGCTTTATTTTTCAATAGTATAAGTGTGCAAAACAAATTCAATGTTCCATAGTTAATTTTGGTCATCAAAAGATAGGAAGTTATGCAAATGACCATACGATTCAGGGGTTTCTGAAAATGAACAGAGTTATATAATTAAACATTGTTCTAACCACCTCGTGACATCAAGCTTTCATAAAAGCAAACTAATGACCGCTAAAGGTCAATAATATACAATAGGAATCATAAAGCTGCGACATCAGCATTAGAAAGCTAACCTGATCAACCACTTTGTCATCCAAAGGAGAAACTGCCTTGATATCTTTGACCTCGGGATTCTTTGTACTACCAGACTAAACCAAACATAAAATGAAGAGAATTTGCTACTAAATTTCTGAACAGAGAATAAACTCAAAAACAATAAAAAAGTTCACTCCAGAAAGTCATGCAGTTAATTACTACGTATGTTGGCGAATCAAGGAAATTATTCTTGGGGAAAAGATCTATTTGAAGCTCTATAACATCTGACGTAAGATATCTTCTTTCCTAACTTTTCTACTTACCTTGCAAGCAATGATTTTCTCCAGAGCTTCAGTTCCATTCTCCCTTACAAATTTCTCCACCTCAGCTAGAATTGTTTCTCTCTTGACTGATGTCTGCTTCAGTTTGGCAAGCCAGTTTAGGACAATTTGGGGATCCATCGAGAGGGAAGGGCATATAACGTGATTATAGACATAAAAAGCCCCATCGAAATAAGGCATTACCAGTGAACAGACAGTAATTAGCCTAATGTAAGGCCAGAATGGAAACCTGAAAAGTGAAAAATTGCATAATGAGAGACAAGTAAAAGACTTATTTTAAAATCAGTGCTGTCCCTATTATATCATGAGATCTTATGTCATAAAAAATGTTAAGATGTTAAATAAGTTTCTGAAACTAGCATCTAAATTTAAATAGATTAAGAAACCCTTTGTTTCCTAAAAGGTGGAAGAAAAAACACACACAGGAACTGCATCACTTTGTGAAACAGATAACCAAATACTTAAGTTGACAATTTGCACGTATTTGGGAGGCATATAGTTCGCTTGATGAATAATATTCGGAATGAGGAAACCCATTAATCTTCAAGGGTGTTGATCAGAATCCAAAAAAAAAAGACTGAATCTCATTAAATCTAAGAGAAATGTATTGAGACAAATGCATGTGTTAATACCGCGCAATGAGTCTGTATCCTCGTGATGTATTACTTGAAAACAAATCAACCAAAAGAGCAAGAATCAAACATGTAAACCAATATTGCAAAGGTGGAAACAACTTCCAAAAAATTATGGAACTCGGATTATTCTACACAATGCCACAATTAAAGCAAATATTCACTTGCCCATATTTAGTAGCCAAATCGTAAGGTTTCAAGAATCCCTTCAATTGTAGTCTGAATAAGAATATCCTTTTACCGTGAATTTCTTTTCTTTATACTTCCTAAGAACTAGAAGGAAGGAAAAGCAACATAATTCAGAAATTCCAAGGGGATTAAAAAAAAAAGATTCCGAGAATATGAAACAAAATTAAAAAGCTTCATATTTTCATGCCACAAACCCTCTGCATCTACTACCAGCAATCTCAAACCCTATTTTCTTATGCTCAACTGAAAGTAAACAGACTTATTCACAGAGCCATTTGGTGGAATTACCATTCAAGGAGCTTCAAAGCATGTTCAAGAAGTAAAATCAGAGAGAACACAACCCAATAAGTGTTCAACTTTTGAGTGTCCGAAACAGAATTGGCCTCAATCGCCTTAACAGAAGCACATCTGTCAAAACAAAAGTATCATTAACGAAATCGTCATCGTCATTGTCATCATTTTTTCCAGAATTATTCAGAAAAAGTTACATAAATTATGTAACATAGGGGAAAACAAATAGTCATAACATCATCTTTTTTCTTCTTCATATGACTATGATGGAAATAATGAAAAACCCATTCTAGAATTTACACATGCAGCCGGCGGAATCACGAAAGTAACGTAATTAAGGTAGAACAAACCCATAAAAAATATAAGTAGAAAGTAATAGAATACTCTTAGAGCTAAACCGAGAAAAGTCAACTCAAAATGTATATACATATATATAGAGAGAGAGAGAGAGAGAGAGAGAGAGAAGTTTACAGAGGATACACCAAGGCAAGGAGAGGCCTGCATATTAAAAGCATTGTCGATCAAGAAATGAGTTAATGTAAATCAAAACTAAAAAGAAAGGGGAAGAGTGGGGGGCGGGAGGAAGGAAGAAAGAACGAAAGCAAAGGATTTCTAGAATGTTAAAAAAGCCTTGGTTGGAGAAAATGCATACCATGCAAGATCCTGTAACCAATATTTGAGCGAAAATTGAAGAATACCCAGAAGACCCATTTGGAACTAGAACGTCTATATGGGGATTCCAAGGCCCAAGTAGTCTGTACTATATATATATCATAAAGAACATGCCAAGTGGAAATGGTGGAAACCATGAGAAAACTTCGTGACCCAGAAAAGAAAAAAAAAATAAAGAGAGAGAGAGAGAGAGAACAGGAAGACTACGCGAAGAAGAAACCTTTGAAAAGCAGCTTGAGAGGAAAGTTCAGTCGAAAAGTCGCCTTCTTCTTAACTTTTGCTAACTCGTTTAGTTTGGTTGATTTTTTTAATGAATCGTTGGCCCATTGTGCCTGGGAAGGCGCGCTTACCGACTATTGTGCTCTTTTTTCTTTTCTTTTTTTTTTTAAAAAAAAAACGTAAAATGTATTTTTTTTAATTTCTTTTAAAATGAATATGGGAACCGCATATTTGGGCACACATTGAACCACACGTGGAACGACAAATGTCTATCCATGGATTCTCATCAGCTATTTATTTATTGAATTTAAATTGCGTACAACTAACAATTAGCATTTAACAACTCAAAAAAGGACTCAATGTCGTGTGTGTTAAAGTGCAGGCTACAATGCAATGAGTAAAGCTGCGCGTGTATATCGAGTAGGTATGCAAAAATATATAATTTAGACAATAAAATTTTGATTGAACAAAAAATTTTGAAAGAACAAAATAATATTTTAGGATTAAAAATTTTTAAAAATTAATATTACGAATTAATTTTTTGAATAAATTTAATTGGTAAAAGATATTAATATCTTTAAAATTAAAGAGAATAATAAAAATTAATCTAGTTTTAATGGAAGATATATCAATTTTTTCGTTATAAAAATTAGTCAAAAAGGTAGTTCAATGTATTAATTTTCAAAATTTTTTAATCTTAGTGTATTATTTTGTAAAATCTAAATTTAGTTTTTAAATTGTAAAATACTTAAACTTTAGGGTTTTTTTTGTTCATTCACTCTAACGAGTATAATATGATTTTTTTAATTCTCTATCGATAGGGAAATTAATTTTGACATTTAAATTTCAATCCAATGATTGTAATTAATTATGTTAGAACGAATTCTAATGTGAATTTAATAATAACATTTATTTTTGTAAAAGTCTAACTGAAATCTAACAGTCAAAATTAGAGTCTTAAAAAAATCCATATTATACTGCACACAAAATATATGGCAAAGAGAATTAGAGAGCAAAGAGAGAGTATCAAACTTTAACGAGCTCCGTTGCAAGCCTCTATTGGGCCTTGGCTTACGAACTTGTGACTATTATACATAGGTATCTATTACTTATTTGTATTGTCTTCTTTAAGTTTTGGTACGGGCTCTACTCTCTTAAGGATTTCTTCGCATTCTCAGAAGTTCGAACCTTAGACCTTTAACTTTAAGAGGTTCCCCAAAAATAACTCTAGTACCAAATGATCTAACTAGATCAATTAATACCAGCTAGCTAAGCTTGTAAGTCATTCTTAAAGTAGAGGTCTTTAATTCAAGTAGAGCTAGTGATGCGAAAAAAAAAAACCTTAAAGATATAGAGCCCATAAGGTACAGTACGAATGAGTGACGATAATGATTTATGTACAAAAGCCATAAGTGTGTAGGCTGCAAGGGGTCTAATGGAGACTTGAAGTAGAGATCGTCAAAAAAACACTAGAGTTTGATGGGGATTCTTTAGGATATCTTGTATGAGATTTCTTCTTTGGATAAATAGACAAAAAGAACTATGGGCAAAAAGAGTTAAACACTTAGGTCCGTCAGAATTCTTCCTAGGGAAATGGTTACGACGGGGATGCCTTGTAAACAATATTGTTGTGTTTGCTATAATGGATACAGGCTGATATATGGCTGAACGATTTTAATTCTTGGTATCTTGATTTATCGATTTATTTATTATTTTCTCGAGTATGGATTCTATAAGAATGTCCTGCCAATTATCCTGATTGTTTTTTGTTGTGCTGCATCCGATCTGCTGCTGAATCTCTAGTTAGTCAAATTTTCCTTCAAACATACAATCAAAGGATATAATTTTTGGTAGCATCTATATAAATAGATACAACAATTACTTCATACCTATATAAAAGAATACAATTATTAATGGTGCCTATATGAAAAGGTACAACCTTTTGTTGGCATATATTCAATTAGAAAGGATATAATAAAAAGATAAATGCTTTAGTAAATACCTATCTAGTATGAAAGAATATAATGAATAGACATGTCTATTAATGAAATGACACGTCTCTTATTGAAAAGAGACAAGCTTGGCTATAAATATATTTTTAGAATATTCAAAATTATGGTGTTAAATATTTTCACAGAGTACTTAAGGTATTTGCTAAAATTGCTATTTGTTGAATAATTATGGATTTGTTATATTTTCTTAGGTAATTTACTATTAAAAAATCTATTAGCAAATTTCATTTTAGTTTAAAAACTTCATATGAGTGGGAAACAATAACACCATAAGGGATAGTATATTATTACGCCTCAAATCTATAAATATTTTTTTATTTCATTGTTTGCCCAAACAACTTTGATAATTATTTTTCTCCTAAGAATCTTAAGATGTTATTGACTATTGATCAAAAAATCAATATCCAATGATGGAGGCTTTTAGAAGTTTGCTTAAAAGAAATAGATAAATTAGGTAAAATATGCATGAAGATAGGCATATTTTGGCCTAAATACTCACTTTAAAAAATCTTTGAAAAAATATGCACGTGGACGGAACTATCTTTAAAAATACTAAGAAAAAAATTATGTCTATCATCGTTAATACTAATCTAAATCCCTTTTTTGCATAGAACCTCTCTCTCTAGACTAAAAATCTCAAGTAATCCGAGAACTATAGTACTCCATACTCGCATAAAAACCTCGTTCTCATCACTCACAATGCCGTTAAACTCATCATTTCACTCCCTTCTCTCTCGATTCTTCTTTACATACTTATAAGTATAGTTTAAAATATAATAATATCGAATATCAAGATATTATGAAGTAATTTATGTGTTGAAAAATCATTTTGAGCTTAATTTTTATGATTTTTAACAAAACATTGCGATATTTTTCAATGGATTTCGATGATTTTCTGATGAAAATATATTTTTGATAAGTTTTTATGCCATTTCAATAAAATTTCGATACAATTTCAATGAAAATGATATTTTGATAATATTTTGATAAAGTGGCATATCTGATAATTTTCGATACAATTTCGATAATATTTTGATGAAAGTAGTATTTTTAATAAACTTTTATCGAAAATACCATTTCATCGAAATTCTGTCAAAAATACCACTCTATCAAAATATTATCAAAAATTCATCGAAATTACACCAAAATAACATCAAAAATTACTGAGAATACTATTTTCATCAAAATTTTACTGAGACTACAATTTTTATTATGGAAATCATTGAAAATTATCATAATTTTTTATTAAAACTCGGAAAAATTAATCTCAAAATGATTTTTAACCTATAAATTATCTCATAATATCTTGAAATTTGATAATATGTTATTTTAAACTATACCCATAACTATGTAGATAAGAATGAAGAGACAGGAGGGGGAAATAATAAGTTTGATGACATTGTAATTACCTAATTTCTCAAGAAATAATACTCTTTGGTGGTAAAGCGACAATCAAGGTAACATGTTTTAATTTACTAAATCTTCATATTTTCTAAATTTTAATTATATTGTATTTTCTATATAAATTATCTTATATTAAGTTTTAAACTTTAAAAATACAAAGATTTGATAAGATTAATATTTTTGCAATTTTTAAAAATTCAAATGAGATCTGAAATTTCAATTTTGAAATTAAGATAATTTGGATATCCATAAATATGGTTAAGTAGATTTTGATGAGCTATTAGAAATGTAATGAGATTACTTTTTAGAAAATTATGGGATAATTCTACAATCAAACCTAATCACTTAAATGTCTTTTTGAGATAGAGATTAAATATTAATGTTTTCTAATTTCTAATATTATTACATTTTAGAATTGAGGTATTATCTTCTAGAATCGAGTAGGACTAAATTTTAGAATAAAATTTTAATTAATTAAAACTAAGATAAAAATTAGATTATTAGTCTAAGATTTATTTAAACATTTTCAAACTAAAATGTCTTGTTTAGTGGGAGGATTTTAAGTTGTTGAAATTATCCATATATTTAAATCAAAATATTTTGAGAAAATCTTCCTGGTTTGAAAATCATATTCAAGGAAAGTGAATCACAATCTTGAAATTTTTGAAATCTTCAAACAGGTAAAGATTAATATCCCTTTATTAGATGCTATTAAATATGTACCATCTTATGCTAAATTATTAAAGGACTAGTGTACTGTGAAAAGAAAACTGAATGTGAAAAAACGAGCTTTTCTAGTCTAACAAGTAAGTTCAATACTTCAAAACAATAATAGTCTGAAATATAAAGACCCTGGTTTGAACAAGTAAGTCCTATAATTTCGTGTTATTGGTGAACAAAAAATTGAACAAGCATTACTTGATCTTGGAGCTAGTGTGAATTTACTTCCATATTCAGTTTATCAAAAACTCAATTTAGGTGAGTTAAAATCAACTTCTGTCACTATTTTACTTCTCGATAGATCAGTTAAAGTCCCAAGAGGAATAGTGGAAGATGTTAGTTCAAGTTGATAAATTCATATATTCTATAGATTTTATTATCTTAGATACACAACTTGTTGAGGTAAGTAATCTAATTTCCTGTTATTTTAGAATGACTATTTCTAGCAACTTCTAATGCTTTGATTAATTGTAGGAATAGAGTGATGAAGCTTTCATTTGGGAACATGACACTTGAACTTAATGTTTTCAATTTGTGTAAGCAACCACATGAAGAAGATGAAAATGAGGAGGCTAACATGATTGAAACCATCTTAAGAGATTATGTTCAATTGGAAGTTTGTTTAGTTAATTCATTTAAATTGAGTATGCATTTGGATCATAAAATCTCTAATATATGTTATTTACTTAACTATTCTCAAAGAATGGAAAACAAAGGATGGAGGCCAAAATTCGAAGAATTACTATCACGTTCCAATATAACAATACCTTCAAGCATCGAATCACCTAAGCTTGAATTGAAACCATTACCATCCGATCTCAAATACTCCTTTTTAGGGGAAGATGAGACTTTTTCGGTAATAATCTCTTCCAAACTCGATGAATACCAATAAGATAAGTTGTTACAAACTTTGAAAATGCATAAATCTGCTTTAGGATGGACTATAGCTAACATAAAGGGAATAAGTCCTTTGATTTGTACACACAAGATTTATTTACTAGAAAATAGCAAACCCACAAGAGAAATGCAAAGAATACTTAATCCTAATATGAAAGAAGTAATGAGAAATAAAGTCATTAAGATCCTAGATAATGCAATTATTTATCCTATTTCTGACAATAAATGGGTAAGTCCTACCCAAGTTGTACCTAAGAAATCCAGAGTTACTGTGGTCAAAAATGAAAATAATGAATTAATTCCACCTAGGATTGTTACTGGTTGGTGTTTGTGTATTGACTATAGGAAACTCAATTCATTGGCTAGGAAAGACCATTTTCTTTTACCTTTTATGGATCAAATCCTTGAAAGAGTTACAGGACATGAATTTTATTGTTTCCTAAATAGGTATTCAGGATATAATCAAATTGAAATAGCACTTGAAGATCAAGAGAAAACCACTTTGACATGTCCATTCGGTACATTTGCCTATCGTAGGATGCCTTTTGGATTATGTAATGCACAAATAATATTTCAAAGATGCATGCTTAGTATATTTAGTGATATAGTTGAATGATCACACACAAATTTTCATAGATGATTCTTTGTTTTTGGTGATTCTTTCGATGATTGTCTAATAAACTTGGTGAAAGTCTTGAAAAGGTGTAAAGAAAATAATCTTATACTTAATTAGGAAAAATATCATTTCATAGTAACAAATGGGATTGTTCTTGGCCATATTGTTTCATCAAAAGGAATTGAGGTAGACAAGTCAAAAATTGAATTAATTTCCAACTTGTCTACACCAAAATGTGTAAGAGATATTAAATCATTCCTAGAACATTCTGGTTTTTATATAAGGTTTATCAAAGATGTCAGTATGATATCTAAACTATTGTATAACCTCTTATCTAAAGACAGTATTTTTGAATGGACTAAAGAATGTGAAGAAGCATTTATAAAGCTTAAAAAATTGCTCACCTCTACTCCTATCATTCAACCACCCGATTGGTCTCTTCCTTTTGGAATAATGTGTGATACAAGTGACTATGTTGTTGGTGCTGTTTTGGGATAATGAAAAGATGGTAAGCCACATGTGATTTACTATGAAAGTAAGACTTTAAATGATGCTCAAATAAATTATTCAACCACTAAAAAAGAACTATTGCAGTAGTATTTGCTTTAGAAAAATTTTGTTCTTATCTTGTTGGCTCCCAGTAATTGTCTTTAGTGATTATGCAGCATTGAAATATCTTCTCTCTAAGAAGGATTCTAAGCCAAGATTGATAAGGTGGATCTTATTACTTCAAGAGTTTGATATCACAATCTAGGATAAGAAAGGCACCGAAAATGTTGTCGCTAACCACCTATCAAGGCTAACAACAGAGTCATATTTTGGGACCACACTTATCAATGATTATTTTCCTGATGAATATTAATTCTCTACCACTTCAATACCTTGGTTTGCTAACATTTGTCAACTTTCTCACAACAGGAGCTATGTCATCTAAATGGAGTAGTCAAGACAAAAAGAAGTGAAGAACTTTTATTAGGATGACCCTTATCTGTTCAAGTACTGCCCTGATCAAATCTTTCAAAGATGCATATCAGATAATGAGATAAATAGTATCATAAACTTTTGTCATACAGAAGCATGTGAAGGTTACTTTTCGTCAAAAAAGACAGTTGCAAAAATCTTACAGTATAGATTTTATTGGCCAACTTTGTTCAAAGATACTTATGTTTTTTGCAAATCTTATGAAAATTGTCAAAAATTAGGGTCAATTTCAAAACGCCACTTGATACCTTTAAATCCTATTTTGGTGATTGAAATCTTTGACTGTTGGGTATAGATTTATGGGACCTTTTCCACCGTCACTTGGTTTTGTGTACATTCTGATAACCATTGATTATGTGTCAAAATGAGTAGAGGTAATTCCAAATCGAAATAATAACCATAAAGCGGTGATTAAATTTTTGAAAGAAAATATTTTGAGTGGATTCGGAATTTCTCGAGCCATGATAAGTGACGGGGGAATATATTTTTATAATAAGCCATTTGAGTCATTAATAAAAAAAATATAGAATATCACACAAAGTTGCTACCCCTTATCACCCTCAAACAAATAGACAATAGAATTTTCAAATAGGGAAATTAAATAAATTTTGGAGAAAATAGTTAATCTAAATCGTAAATATTGGTCTTTAAGACCTAGTGATGCACTTTGGGCTTATCGAACTACTTTCAAAACCTAACTTGGTATATCACCCTATAGGATAGTTTATGCAAAACCTTGTCATTTGCTTATGAAACTTGAACACAAAGCTTTTTGGGCCATTAAAACTTTTAACTCAAATCTTGATGTTGCTTGTAAGTTGCAAAAATTACAAATAAATGAGCTTGAAGAATTGATAAATGTATATGAGAATTCAAAAATTCATAAGGATTGAACCAAAACTTTTCATGACAATATAATTTCAAGAAAAACATTTGTTATTGGTCAAAAGGTCTTGCTTTATAATTTTCGACTTCATCTTTCATTGTAAGACATGTGTATTCTTATGGTGCCGTTGACATTGAAAATCCCAAAAATGGTAATGTGTTTAAGGTGAATGGACAAAGACTCAAACCATTTCTTGACAATCAAATTCTTCAAGAAGAAGTCCTTTACCTCAGTGATCCATGTCATGAGTGATCATAATTTTTTGTAAATATTCAATTCTCTATTTTTAACTTTATTTGATCTTGCAGGTTGTTTTCAGTATATTTGTTTGCTTCTTTCATTACTTTCCCAGTTAAGTGGCGGATAACAGTACTCCATGACCTTTAAGTCGATTTCTTCAGCTTCCCACAATAATTGAAGAAAAAAATGAAAATAAAAAAAATTGTGTATAAAGTTTCAATCTCTCATCAAGATTCACAACAACTTTTTACTTCTTTCCTCTTCCTTTCGATTTCTTTCTTCAAGATAGATGTCACTATTTCAAAATTACAAAAATATTTTCCTTCTCTTCCTCAAAAAGCTCTACTAAAAGTTTACCTTGCTAGGTGTTAAAGATTAAGGTTACTAATGCATATGGGCATTCCTGAAGATATTCGTTGGATTATTGAAGCAAAGGTATGATTATCATGTGAGTTTTTAAATTCATTTGTTTCATGCATGCCTGATTATGGTAAAAGCTAATTTGCAAAAAAGCGTCGTGCTAAAAGAATGAACGTTTGTCATAAATGTACACGATGGACTTGTAATATAATATGACGCTCTTTAGGAATGGTATCCACAAATCATGAAGATAAAATAAACTTTACTAAGGATAGCATGAGTAAAGGGTCATTGGATGATCTCCTATCGACCCTTGAGATGCATCCTAGTAGAGATGTACATATTACAATTCACAAATTGTGGCCCCAATTTCAATAAGAGTATGAGCGATATAGTTCTGGCAATCTGACTTTAAAAAGCCCTATTTGTTAATTTATAAGAAAATTGGATAGGAAGCCAATCTTCGACCCATAGAGAGCGTTTAAGTCATTATTGGACGTAAAACCAGAGGAAGATGTGAGCCACAATCACAGCTACCTATACATATGTATGCTTTGTCCTTTTGTCATTTTGTTAAAATTTTCAAACTTTTTTCTGACAATTGCCAACCTACCCTCGTAGGTGCTATCATTGTATTACTTTTCTTATCTCTATAAATGCATCACTTTTTTTCTCCATTTTTATTCAACTCAAACTCATTAATAAGTTTAAGAGGAGTGTTAAAATGGCTAGATCCTCATCTCGTAAAATCACAAACATTTGTATATTTTGTGGATTCAGTCCGTGGAAAGATAAAGAGTTCCTAGAGGTAGTAAATCACCTTGGTAAGGTATTAGCTGAAAGAAAAATCGATTTAGCTTATGGGGGAGGTAGTCTTAGGTTAATGGGGTGTATGTCAATAGCTACATTCATTGGAGGAAGCCAAGTTTTGGGAATCATCCCAAAAGCTTTGACTGAAGAAAACATCACTAGAAAAATGGTTGGGGAAGAATTGAAAGTGTCAACAATACATAAACAAATATAAAAAGATGCTTGATCATTTGACACTTTTATTGCCTTACCAGAAGGCATTGGAACATTAGAAGAAATTTTCAAATTGCTTCTTGGGCTCAGCTAAAAATCCATTAAAAACCCATCGGCCTGTTAAATGTTAATAGTTTCTTTAATGACTTGTTGTCCTTTATAGATCATGTTGTAGAATAGGAGTTTATTTCAAACTCTTCAAGACGAATCTTCATCTCTACTATAAGTTCTGAGCAGTTGATAAATCAATTGCAAATCTATGTTCCAGAAATTGATCTAGCCATAACTCGATTAGACTGGTCAAACAAAGAATGCTGAAAAAAAGCCCGATTGGATCTATCTCTTAGTCTATAAAACTTTCTAGTCTCATAATTTTTTTCACAGTATTTTATTTTCTTTATGTATCTTTCAGGTTTTTCTTTTCAGTAGTTCCTGTCATAGGTGATGTTTTCTATATTTTTCTTATTTAACTCAAGACATTTGGGATAATATTTAATTCTATTTAGGGGGAAGGGATAGTTGACACAAAAAAAAAAAAAGAAGAAAATTCAAAAAAAAAAGAAAAAAAAATCTTTTTGTTGTTATTAAAACCATTGGACATAGTGACTATGTCATTGATGACAGAGTAAGGAATAAGTTTACTCTTGAGACGCATCATAGTAGATATGTAACATTTAGTCTTGATTTTTCAATTTCCTAATATTTTTTCATCATGCATTTCTCTTTGAATTATTCAAATTTACAAACTCTTAGATAATGTTTATATACTTATTTAGCAAATATTCATAAACTATCCTCCGTACACACACACACACTTTGACATATGATTGTAGGTTGCAAATTGAACTACTATGATACTCAAGTTCTTACATTTTATCAAAGGTAGCAACTAAAGAAAGGGGTAAAATAAAATAATAATAATAATAAAAAGAAAAAAAGGCACATATTATTATAAAAAAAATCGTAGAAAAGTTTGATTTTGTAGCCTCCTTGACTCGAGCTACTGAGCCCGAAGAGATGTCTTAACACCTAATACCCTAAGGCCAACTAGCTTGGGAGTTATTGGCCCAAAACTCGTTACAAGAGTTAAGGAGAAAGCTTAAAAAAAACTAGACATTGTACTATCTATGGTTATCTTATTTAATAAAAGCATCTGCTACCTAAGTTATTAAGCTCGTAGGGGTGTCTCAATATCTAATGCCTTGAGACCAACTAGTTTGGGAGTCATTAGCCTAAAGCTTGCTACATGGGTTAAGGATGTACTGTTCATAGTGTTATGTTAAAAAAAAAAACAAAACAAAAACAAAAAGTGCCCCATACTCAAAGAAGCTACCCTCGGTGAAATATTAGAACTTATATTACATTTTTCAATCAAGCCCTATGATTATGTTTTATTACATAAGCACAAAAAGGAAGGTTTATTAATATTTTAACTTAAGAATATTTGATTCAATGAAAATTGAGAGTTTTTTTTATTTAGATAAATCAAAGAGAGAAAAAGTGGTGATTACTTTCGAAGGAAATTTTGTTAAGTGATAACGCTTTAATTACTATGGACTAGTAATAAGCTAGTTAGGGGGTGTGATAAATGTCTAATTGTATATATAGTGATCCGGCTTTTTCTGACCGTTAACTACTTACCTTCTTAGCTTAAAAAAATTTAGATGCTGAAAAATTCATGATTTTTTTTTTACCTATATTTCTTTTTAAGAGATTTATATTCATAACTAACGATTTACTTAAATTTTGAAAACAAGTAAATGCTTCTCAATGGTTAAGTCCCATTTATTTAAATTTAATTATAAACTTTTTATTAAGGTGATTTAAATAGTGCGCAATCATAAAGGGCTCCTAGGTGAGGAGGGGGGTCACATACGGACCACTTAAGTCCCAAGCTCTCCTTAGACAGTTTAGGTCTTTTTGACAGAACCCCTTATATTTTGCATTTATTTAAATCAAAACATTTTCTCTTTTATATCTAAAAAAAACGTCCGTTTACTTCTATTAAATCGAAATACATTTTCAAGTTCAATTTGATTAAATCATGTATTACGAAATAAAATGCCAAGTTATAAGTACGTTTTCAAACAACATCAAGCTTACATAATTGAAATCATTTGTCTCATAATAAAATATATGCGGAAGAAATTTTAATGGCGGTATTCCATTGCCCGTGCCTCGCATCATCCCTGCCTCAATTCAGTTAACTCATTAATCAAATTAGAGGTTTCTTTCCTTTAGTACTTATAGCATGAATACTCATAAAATGTGAGCTTTCGCTCAGTAAGTACAATGAAATTTTCACAAAAAAATTTTCTTATGAATAAAAAATTCTCTCTTTTTTTTTGAAAGTTCAGTTATGCTGATTTATGAAATCATTACTTTATACTTTATTATAAGATATTGTATCATGATTTTATCTCATTCTTGATTATAAAGTATTTTATCTTTCTTATGTGCCCTGGTATACGTACCGAGTGTGTACTACCAAATGGGGAATCAGGGGAGCTACTCAACTGAAAATACCCACGGTCATAATCTTAACATACTTTTCCTCGGAAATCCTCGCTTAGGGGAGATCGGTCTTATTTTTCCTCGGATATCCTCACCTAGTGGAGGTTGGTACGACACCTTTAAATTCTTTATCTTATTTAGTCATTTTTTTTTTAATATGAGTGGGTACGCTTCAATGAACCCAAACTTATATTCAACTATCGTAGCATTTCCTTTATTAAAGTATGTTGAAATATGATAATATTGTAAAGTAAGCATACATCATTTTTTTTATAGCATAGGAAAAGTATCTTTATAAGTATATATTATACATAGGTCATACAATAATAATATAAAGGCAAGTTAATATATGAAATTAATTCAAATATATCATATAGTAAACATGAAACATTTTCAACTATCTATGCCATAGGTGAAATTGTACTTACCTCGTAGTATGATTGTCCTAGTTCCACTCGTTAATTACGTACGTCTAGATCAAAGTTTGCCTTGACGTATATATACTCTATTTGTTAGAGAAAATTTAAACTGGCCTTATACATTATTATTATTATTTTTATTTTTATTTTTACTTACTTAGTAGGCTTATTTAAGACTCAGTCTTGATTCAGTATAAAACTTCACATTTGAGAAACAATGTCACGCTATATTCATTGATTAATTTATATTTTTACTTAGATGGATGAGATTTGATTCTCCTTAACCTTGATCATAGTGATCTTTTTCATCTATCAATAATTTGATTGTTGATTTGATTATATCATCCTAAATCAATTAAGTTTTCTTAATTCTATTTCTTTTCATCAAATACCTTGAATTATTCTTGATTAATTTATTTATTCGTAATTAAGGGTCATAATATAATAATTGAGTCAACCATACTAAGGAATAAACAAATTTAATATCTAAAATCATACTTGGACTAGATATTATATGGTATTGATCTTGCTCTTTAGGCCTATCACTAAACTTAGGCAAAATACAATTAATGGTATACCTAACTTATTTCCTATAATTAATTTCATGTTTTAAATTTAAGTAAATCTTTTCTTATCTCCATTAGAGATCTAATATATATATATATATATATATATATATATANTCTTAAAATTGCCTAAAATAATTTTTTTCACATTTTGACCCATATTTTGTCAAAATTACACTTTTGACCCAAATACTCAAAATTTGTTGCATTTTAGTCCTTCCAACTTTTGAGCAAACATCTTAAAATTTTTTTTTGGAAAGCATTTCTAATGGGTAAAAACCTGTTCTTAAGGATCTAAGTCTAAATCATTAAGTTTGGTTCATTTTCATGCATATTTTATTTAGGGTCTTACACTAAAAAAAAATCTTCCACTTTTTGTGTTTAGTCATTTTGATTTTATTATTATTATTATTATGAAGTATTCATATTTAGAAGTTTAAGAAATCAACAGAATAAGTCTCAATATAATATAAATTATATAACATCTAAAGTAGGTCAAATATGTTATTACCTATTTATTTTTTATATATAATCTATATAACAAGCAAGGTGAGGGAATAAATACCTTCCAAGTTTGGATCTTCTTTCTTACGTCTCTACTACAAAATTAAGTGCTCTTTTCTCTTGATTATAATTCTAAATTTCTAGAGTTGATGGGTAAAATATTGTATCTCTTGTGAATTTGGAAGAAAGTGAGGTAGAAAGAGTTTTTTTTTTTTTTTTTGAGAAGGAATAATTGGAAATATGAAGATAGTTTTGGCAAAGTAATTTGAAAGGTTAAGCATGGATTTGAATTGCCAAATGAATGATCTATTTATAAGCCATCCATGAAAAGTATCCAATAATACATACTTTCACATTCTATGAAATAATCGAAGCATTATTATTATTAATTTGTCAAAATATCTTCTTTTTTTACTCCATTACCTTACCTTTTACGTTATTTTTACTCACTCACTACCTTTGTCTCTAATCTTTCTTCTTTTTTAATTATTTGGAATCTAATACCACTAGCTCCCAAAGAAAGTCTCCACTATATTAGCTTTTGAATTATTTTGGAGACAAAACTTACTAATTAGTTTTGTCTATGTCTTCCACTTTGAATTATGGCCACTAATTTTCAAAGAACATTTCCATTATGATTTTCTTTTTTCCCTACCTTTTGAATTACCTATTAACTTTATCCCTTTCCTTTTCTATTCTACTCATTTAAAGTTATTACCTTCCTAAAGTAAAACCTTACTATTTTTCATCTTTTTTTATAACTTATTTTCCACTCTTAGATTGATATACTTAAATCCTAGCCATTCAAAATATGGCATGGTACTATTTTGGTGCAACCATTAACTTTAGATTATAAAATGTAACAATTTTAATGTGACATAAACATGTCACATTTTTAATTAGATTATATTGATGTACATAATATAATTATTATAAAATCAATTTATTATTAAGGAAAACTAACTTAGAAATTCTAAGTTAAAATTAGGATTGACTATAGTTTTCTTACGTAATAAAATTTAATATTAAAATAATACTACGTACATAATTTCAAATATTTGTGAATTCAAACTTAATAAAATTCGATTCTAAGTATATAATAATTCTACTAATATTACAAGTCTAAAGATTTCTAGGGGGTGACAGTATATATTTATTATGAGATTAGATCATCATTATACACTTAGAGTTTTATTAAATTTCCTAATTTAAAGCACTTTTGCAGATATAGGCATAAAAGCAAGAATTACCTCTAATTTATATTAAAAATTCATTTCTATGTAGGTTTCGTAAAATGGGCACAGATTCTAAACTACACAGGATTTTAATCCAATTCTTGAACTCATAGATTTTGGACTCAATTACTCACTAAGTCCAATTTACAAGATCTGCCTAAATTATTTCATCGCAAATGGAAAATAGGCTGCATTCACATTTAGTCTGAAACCTTTCAATATTTGACCCATTCTAGCCTCATTAAAATCTCAATTAGAGTGATTCTTGATGCTATGGATACGTACACAAAAATATCTAGATGATTTATTCTTTGAGAATATTCAAAAAAAGCCAAAATCTAAGTAAAAATATCAGATATTTCCAGATGATAAGATCAGCAATCAATTTTGACTCAACAGAACCTATCTTCAATATTTTTTACTATAAGTCAAGAAATACATCTCTAATGAACGCAATTTTTGTGGCATGAGACTTCTAAGAGATAAAGGTTCAAGTTTTCTTCCTTGATCAGGACAAGTTTTGTCTAAATTCATAGAGTTTCAGATACATCTTTAGGAGTGACTGAATCTGCCAAAACAAGTTGCCAACTTTCTCTTATCTTTAGTCTACAAATTTTGACGTTGTATTTCTAAGTTTTCCTATAAATAGATGCTTAAACTAGGCTTAGGAGGTATTTTGGTTTTAAGAACAAGATCACTCTCTTTTATTCTTCTCTTGTTATTCATATTATTGTAATCTTGCTTTGCCTTCAAAATAGTAAGAGTTTTATGTTTAAAGTTATTTTAATATTATGTTCATACTTGTTGTTCTTCTTTATCATGTTTACTTAATCTTGTATGTTGCTAAGGTGAAAGGATGAATCTCTTAGGAGAAATATAGATATAATCTAAACTCTAGGTAGACTTCATTATTTATATCTTTTAATCACTGTTATACATGTGCTACTTAATTTTTTTAATCAATCGTAATACTCTCCTCATTAAGTGGTGAGACTTTATTCATTGTAGTCAACCTTTGGCACAACAAATACTTAATTCCTTTTGTACCAGTTATACTAGGAAGGGATTTTGATTTATTGTGGATATAAGGTAGCACCATGAATGCTTGACCACATTTGTAAGTGTTGGCGTTATCAAAAAAGGTAATTAAGAAAACTAATCTAATCACATAAATAACTAGTAATGGACCTTTAATTATTAATCTTCCGATTGGAACCTCTATTATGTGTAGATTCTAATTGAGTGATAAAAGAACTTAAGTTATACTTATTTGATATACCTAAGAGTGGATCCCCTAATCTTAGCAATTGTTTAATTCTGCAATTTCATATCGGTATATTTCTGTCACTTTGTTTCATATTGTCACAATCATCCTATAACATAATTTTTTCCATCATTTTTATTTTTGTAATATATGTGTTATGGTCTTGTATTATTCACTAACCTTCCTATAGATTGACCTCGGCCTTACCGAGTAATTTATTACTTTGACACTCCTGCACTTGAGAAAAGACTTCATTAATTTGAATCAATCTTATGCATATTATTGTGTATAGATCACATGAAGTGGAAACTCGAGGATGAAAGAGGAATTTCATCACCTTTATTGATGCATACTCTAGATTTTGCTATATTTACTTTTTGCACTACAATTCTGCAATTCATGAAAAGTTCATGAAGTTCAAACGATATGTGGAAAGTATAAATGATGCTAGAATCAAAACCTTACAATTTGATCATTATGGTAAGGATCACCAAAACTATTACATCGTACTCTTTCTGATGTTAGGCATTACTTACGATTGCTCCATTAATTGAGACGAAAGATATAGAAGTCTTGTTGAATACAGATACAATGAAAGCATGGAAATGGTTGAAATGATTTTGTTAATGAGTATTTTATGATTTTTTCTTTAGTGCTTTTGTTCTTGTTTATTTTTGAAATCAGTAAGTATTTTATGTTACTTTTACGTTTAATTTGTGTTTTGATGTGAAAGAATTTAATTTGTTGGAGAAATGGTGAAAAACAAGACCAAAATGGCATCAAAAAGGGCGCTAAATGAGGTAAAAAAGCGCAATTGCAACCTTAAACCAACAAGACTAGCATAGCTACATAAGTCAGTGGCACAGCTGTGCCACTTTCACTACCCATTTCATGCTGAGATGAGTTTATAGCCCAGATTTGCTTCCTTTTTCGCAGTGGAGATTATCCTATCCTTAATTATGATAGAGTTTGACGTAGGAGACAACCTTAAAAATATATGAAGGCACAATTTCTAAGGAGGATTTTGGAGATCAAATTTTACCAAATTGAGAGAGCTTGAAGCCTAAAGTTCTTGGATGATTTCTTGGAGATTCTTAGAAGAAATCAAGCTTGAAGATATTTATCACCATAGTTTTCAATTCTTCTTCTCTTTATTTTTACTTTTAGAAGTTGCAATTGTAGATGTATTTTGATACGTTTTCATTCACAAACTTCTTAATGGTGAATGTATAGGATATGTCTATGTGTAGTTAAACTCATACTCTAGGGGCTTGATGCAGCTCTATTTGTTCTATGTTTTGAATATTTTTCAATTATTAATGAAATTTCCTTTTGATTCATTTGTATTTATCTATGCTTAATGCCTCTAATTTGTTGAGAAATGAATTAGTTGCTCTTGATTTGTGAATTCTAATGCTTCAAAAAGATTGGTTTACTTATTTGAATTATAAACTTAAGCTTAGCTATTGTTGAGTTAGGGAGGCCAATAGCACTAGGTAAATCATTAAGAGTTTCTTAATGCATGTTTGAGTAGAAAAATTAGGTAGGAATACTAATTTGATTAGTCATACATAAGACTTCACTTGAAACTTAGGAGAGTTAGTGAGCTTAATATTACACTATTGATTAATGAATCAATTGGAACTGGTTAATGATTACTAAATAGGATAAACATAGGATTGTTCAGTGAAATCAGGACCCTAGATCTCTCATTATAGACTTATCTTTTGGTGAATTTGTCTCCTCAACTTTTTTTTTACTCGTTTTTACTTTTACTTGTTAAATTTTTCATTTCACTCTAGTTTAAATTTAGATTGATTAGATAAAATTAGGACACTATTTTCGTAGTAATCAGCTTAATTTAGAAAAACAATTCTAGTGTGACGATATCTTTACTCTCACTTTTATTACTTGTAACAACCTGTGTACTTACAATTTAGTGGATACACATTTACATTCATGTGTTATCGAATTTCTACATAAATAAGGTTATCGAACACATTTTGGGATGATGTTGTGAGAACAATATTCTATATATTGAATCATACACCTTCTTATAGACTTTAAATGACACCTTATGAAATATGGTATACATTAAAACCTAGTTTGGATCATGTTGACATCTAGGGATGTCAAGTAAATGCGCATAAGCAGGAAATTTGAAGAAGTAAATTCAAAATCTGAAAAGTAATTTCGGATTGGATACGAAGAAAATGGAATGGGTTACAAGCTCCATAAAGAAAGGAAAAAGTGTTTGTCTCCAGGTTCGGAAAGTTCTTAGAAGTGAGTTATGAGTCACTTCAGAAGTTACATAAAGATAGAAGAGTCCTACAGTACAAGTAGTTATCATTCATGTAATTTGCCTTTCATTTCTACTATATTATGAAGATATTTAAGAGTTTTAGTCCTTATTTTTAGATTTATTTTTTGAAATTTTATTTCTATTTCTGCTTTATAAAGTAAGTGGGAGATTGTAGGGATTGTGTCTTACAAATAATTTATTATACTTTCATACTCTAATAGGAATGATGTGTATTAAACTGTAAAAGATTCTGACTTCTGGTAGAAACACCAATGCATTATAAATGCATTGAATTAGACCAAGTAATAGAATAAATTGAGGTTAATTATCTTAACTTATTCTTCTTTTTATTACTACCTTAGTACAATGCATATAGATCTTAAGCATACTATTGGTCAAACTTGTTTCATTAGTTTTATCTTTTTGACTTATTAAAGGACTAGTTCTATCATGGTTCAAATTCTGGTATCTTAGAAGACAAGATTCGAGAATTGATGAGAATCCCCTATACAAATACAAATGCCAAGCCATATTACCACTATGAGTTCTTTGAAGCTCTTGGAATAATTTGAATCTTGGATCTAGGTATTCACTATATGAAGTTGACAATATTTATGTGAAATATAAATTATAGTTGTCAACAAATTATCCACTAGATGAAAGATGGCAACTAATAGGTAAATATGTGTAGAAGGGTACTACGGTATGATATTGAGTGTACATTTGCCATATAACATATGCTAAATTGATCAAGTTAATTAATTTATTAATAACTTCTAGAAAATATGATATTTAAACCAATAGTGCAATACTGAACCTATAATGGAGTGTTTGTCCAATACATGGCCCAATTATAATTAAGAGTTAATTACAATTATTAGCAATCGGTTCATTAGAGCTCAAATAATTTGAATCCAATGTGTCCCTTTCTAGCTTAACAAAGCCCAATTGTTGATTAATTAATAGTTACCTAATTCTAGTTGGACTCTGATTATAATAGGTAATTATTTAAATAGTTATGTTACACAATAAGAGAAGAAAGAGTGCCAACAATTATAATTCTCTCTAACTAGGATCAAGAAGAAAGAAAGAGGAATCTTTTCTGGAGATCTTGAAGTTTTCTCAAAGCTAATCAAAAAATAGTACCCACACACTAAATCAGTAAAAGGGGAAGAGAATAGATGGAAAGACTCAAAGGTTCAAAGATTTAAGGTTCAAAGTTTTCTCTAGAATTGATATATGATATATGATAAGATTGATAACTCTATAAAAATAGAGTTATTTGGAATGTTTTTGAGTATTGGGATAGCTGTTTAAAAGGATCAAATTGTCTAGTTTAAGTGTTTTTCTTTATTTTATTTTTGTCCGTGGTGTTTCTATGATTACAATTCAATATAGTCAATATCTATTTTATTTTCTTTTTATTTCTAGTAGGAATGCTGAAATTAGGACTTGAAATCTGATGAATTTAAATGGCCACGTCTTTGAAGGAATGCTGAACTTAAGTAAAAGTTGGAAGTAACTTTACTGCAGCAACGCATCGGAGCAATACTGAACAGCAGAATTCTTTTTCCAGCTGGCATCTTTTACGCACAGCTGGTGCTGACAGCTAATATTAAATACCAGCTAAGGGAAAATGAAGCAAAAGTGGTCCTCACTCCATATTTGCCTGACACGTATGTTAGGGTACCTTACCTACTCTGATATAAAAGGAAAATGTACTGTAGGAAGAAGGAGGAGGACGACTGAATAGAGAAAAAGACGGAAAAAAAAAGAAAAGAGAGAAAGACAGTACAAAGAAGAGAGGACGAAGGAGAGGAAGTACTAGCAGCAGGGAGCTCGATTTACCATTATCCAGCTAGATTTTTCCTTACCTTCTTAAATCTTCTTTGTATTAATTTCTTTTTCTTTTCTTGAACTTTCTGTAATCTATGAATTACTTTGGGTTGCTGATTTTTGAGCCCCAAAATATGAGCTAAGTTTTTCTTAGCTAGAATATTGATGAATCTAAGGTTGTAATGAAGGATTAAATGTTGTTTTAAGTGTTTATTGTAATTTTCTCTTGTTCAATCAAGTGAGCTTCATCATTAAATTCTATTATTATTTGGCCACCAATATTTAGGATAAATAAACTAGGATTAATTCTGGAAAGGTTAATTTTAGTTGGATCTAACTTGACTAATACATGTTTCAAGTATCTTTTTAGTGGATTCCTGAATTTATAATGATATAGGAATATATCGTTACCATGTTTTATGTTTGGAATTTACATTTTTTATTTTGCATCTGTCAATTCTTATAATTTTTTAATTCAGCTTATTTGACATTAGTTTTATCCAACTAATTTTGTTAATCAATCCCTGTAGAGACGATACTCAACTCATTACTATATTATTTGTTCAGCACGTGCACTTGCGTAGCAATTATAAAATAACGCCAACAAGTTTTTGGCGCCATTGCCAAGGATTAAGAGAACTAAAATTATTTGTAGAAAACTAATTTGGTTTTCTTGCCTGTGGTTGTGCTTGCAATAACTTATACTCTTTATAAGAATAATCAGCAAGAACAAGATCTGGTGCCTTTAGATCCTGAGATTGAAAGAACATTTCAAGCAAGGAGAAGGGAACAACAACAAGGTTTAGCTGGTTTAAGAGGAATGGCTGATGCTAATGATGCTACAGCAATGGCAGATGACAGGGACAAAGCAATCAGAGAGTATGCTATTCCTATTCTCAATGGGCTTAATCCTGACATTGTTAGGCCCGAAATTCAAGCACCTCAGTTTGAATTGAAGCCGGTGATGTTTCAAATGCCCAAATTATGGGGCAATTTAGTGGGGTACCAACAGAGGATCCACATCTTCTCCTCCGATTTTTCATAGAAGTGTGTGATTCATTCAAACTGCAAGGAGTCACAGATGAAGCTTTAAGGCTGAAACTATTCCAATACTCTTTACGAGATAGAGCAAGAGCATGGTTGAACTCGATACCCCCAGATTCGGTGGCCGCATAGAATAACTTGGCGGAGAAATTTTTGATGAAATATTTCCTGCCAACTAAAAATGCTAAGCTCCGAAATGATATTACTTCTTTTCAGCAGTTGGATGGGGAATCTTTATATGAATCATGGGAGCGCTTTAAAGAATTGCTAAGAAAATGCCCACACCATGGAATCTCTCATTGGATCCAAATGGAAACATTTTATAATGGCCTCAATGCTCATACTCGATCAATGGTGGATGCTTCGGCTAATGGTGCTCTTCTTGCAAAGTCCTATAATGATGCTTATGAGATTTTGGAGTGAATGGCCAATAATAACTATCAATGGCCAACTAAAAGAGTTGCTGCAGGAAGGCGTGTGGTTGGAATTCATGATGTTGATGCAGTTACAGCCTTGATAGCTCAAGTTTCATCACTGTCCAATATCCTGAAATCTATGAATATGGCTGCTGGAGCAACTGTAGATCAATTGGCTGCAATTTCTTATGTTTATTGTGGTAAAGGGTATTCATTTGATAGCTGCCCATCTAACCTTGCTTCAGTATACTATGTGGGGAACTATAACAAGAACAACAATCCATTTTCAAACATGTACAACCAAGGATGGAGGCATCATCCTAATTTTTCATGGAGCAACCAAGGAGCTACTTCAGATACAACTCCAAATAAACCAGCCTATCCACCTGGTTTCCAACATCATTTTCCACAGCAATAACAGTATCAGAAACAGCAATATCCAGAGCGATCCAACTCTATGGAATCTTTATTGAAGGAGTATATGGCGAAAAATGACAGTATAAATCAGAATCAGTCCGTAATGATTCAAAACCAAGCAGCCTCACTTAGAAACTTGGAGAATCAAATGGGGCAGTTAGCTAATGCCTTGAATAGCAGGCCCCAAGGTTCTTTGCCAAGTGATACAGAAAATCCAAGATGTGAGAGTAAAGAGCATTGCAAAGTGATCTTATTAAGGAGTAGGAAAGAGTTAAAAGAGCCTAAGCTAAGGTTTAAACAATCAGGAGAGCCCTCTTCAATCCAAAGAGAAAAGGATAAGGAAGATAGAGTGGAAAATATAACAAAGAAAACTGCTGAAAAAAAGAAGTCTGCTACAGCATCGCTACAGTAAGACTGCCCAAAAAAGCAGAATAATAGACCACCGTCACATTTTCCTTAACAATTCCACATGTAGCAACAAGACAAGCAATTCAACAAATTTTTGTAGGTTTTAAAGCAGCTGCATATTAATATACCACTCGTGGAAGCTTTAGAACAGATGCTAAAGTATGTCAAATTCATGAAGGACATCCTCTCCAAGAAAAGAAGATTGGGAGAGTTTGAAACTGTGGCACTGACTAAAGAGTGCAGCTCCATCTTACAGAGTAAAATCCCTCCTAAATTTCAAGACCCTGGAAGCTTTACAATACCATGTTCTATTGGTGATACCTATTGCGGAAAAGCCTTGTGTATTTTAGGAGCAAGCATAAACTTGATGCCCATATCTGTTTTCAGAAAGTTGGGAATTGGAGAAGCAAGACCAACTACAGTTACTCTTCAGCTTGTAGATAGGTCTTTTGCTCACCCTGAAGGAAAAATTGAAGATGTTTTAGTTCGGGTGGACAAGTTTATAGTCCCTATGGATTTTATTGTGTTGGATTATGAGGCTGACAAAGAAGTGCCTATAATCTTAGGTAGGCCGTTTCTTACTACTGGAAGGACATTGATTGATGTGTAGAAAGGAAAACTCACTATGCGAGTTGATAATGAGTAGGTTACTTTCAATGTGTTCAAGACTATATGATTTCCGGATGAAATAGAAGAGTGTTTAGCCATCAATGTGTTAGATTCACTTGTGCTGAAGCAATTCCAGGAAACTTATGATAACAACCTGATTTCAGTATCCACCAAGACCGATTTTGATGAAGAAATTGAAGAAAAGAGCTATGTACCATAGGTGGACACAAAGTATTCACTTGCTAGACCGGGGAAGTAATTTGAATCTCTTGAATTATTAGAGAGGGATTTCAAACCTTCTAACCCATTAGTTGAAGAACCCCCAGTTATGGAGTTGAAATCACTGCCCTCTCACTTGAAATATACATATTTGGGTGACTCAAACACGTTATCAGTAATTATTTCGTCAGCTTTGAGTTTGGGGCAAGAGCATCAATTAGTTCCAGCTCTTCGAAAGTTTAAGAAGGCCATAGGATGGACCATTGCCGATATCAAGGGAATCAACCCTACAATCTGTATGCATAAGATTCTGCTAGAAGACTGCTTCAGCAATTCTGTGGAGCAGCAGCGAAGACTGAACCCAATTATGAAGGAAGTTGTGAAGAAAGAGGTGATCAAGTGGCTAGATGTAGGGATAATTTATCCAATTTCAGACAGCTCTTGGGTCAGCCCAGTTTAGTGTGTGCCTAAAAAGGGAGGCGTAACAGTGGTAGCTAATGATAATAATGAATTAATTCCTACAAGAACAGTAACTGGCTGGAAGGTGTGCATGGACTATAGGAAGCTCAATAAGGCTACAAGAAAATATCATTTCCCACTACCATTCATTGACCAAATACTTGACAGACTTGCTGGCAAGGAATATTCCTGTTTCTTGGATGGATACTCAGGTTACAACCAGATTATTAAAGCACCTGAGGATCAAGAGAAGACAACTTTCACCTGCCCTTATGGAACCTTTGCCTTCAGAAGAATGCCATTTGGTCTCTGCAATGCTCCAGCAACATTCCAGCGATGCATGATGTCTATTTTCAGCGATATGGTGGAAAAAACCCTTGGATCTAACTTGACTGATACATGTTTCAAGTGTTTTTTTAGTGGATTCCTGAATTTGTAATGATATAAGAATATATCGTTACCATGTATAACCCATTGAAAATCGACGCTATAAGGGAAGTATTGAGAACTGGATCAGCATAGGAATATGTTAAATCTGATTTGAAGAACTTAAAACATAATAAATTCGGAAGATTATTATGTATTGATGAAATTTTCTATTACTGGAGTGAATTTTACCATAAGCATTGCTGCAGCAATTGTACCCAGATTTGCAACCGAGGAGGATTCAATCATCCCAGCTTAATATATCTATCCATCTATAATCTCTTGTTTAGGTCATATTATTTTATGTTTGGAATTTACATTTTTTATTTTGCATCTGTCAATTCTTATAATTTCTTAATTCAGCTTATTTGACATTAGTTTTATCCAACTAATTTTTTTAATCAATCCCTATAGAGACGATACTCAATTCATTACTATATTACTTGTTCGGCACATGCACTTGCGTAGCAATTATAAAATAATGCCAACAAAGATCTTGTAATGTTTTGTAAATGTCAAAAAAAATTTAAAATCTTTTTTCGTTACATTCTTTTAAATTTGCAAACATATTTTTGATTCTCGTAAAAAAAATTTCATCCATAATATAATTATAATTAGATTTACTCCAAGAAAAACCAATAGAACCAACATAGTTTGCTCTCACTTCAATATACTTTCTCTAAATATGCAAAAAATTTCACCTAAACTCAAAAGGTCTTCTATATAGATTATAATAAGGCCAGTGAGTAGTGATTCAAGAAAAGAAAGATAGAATGTATTGAAAGGTCTAAAAATTTCATAAGTAGAGACATTATCTAATTTTTTACGAAATACTTTTCATATTGCAAGGCTAAATATTATTGTGTTGGGGATATACTATTGAGAAATACCTTAAAAAGTAGTTTTATTTTAGAGTTTCTTTCATAGAACAATATAATAAAGGATTGAAGTAAAATCTGTTTGATATTAATAAATATTATATTCTGCGTATTGTTTAAATTCATGTTTTATGTATATTTATGATACTTTGGGTTTTCCGCTATACAAATATCAACAAATTTCCATGATATGATGGTAAAATAAATAAATGATTCTAAGATGATATCATTAGTAGGAGACATCATTTTTTTTTCTTATATTTAAATTAGACATTCATATTATGCTATTAAAGATGGAATATTTTATATTACCATAGAACGTAGAATTGTCTATTACAATTATACTAATGAAGTCTCTAATCAATAAAGTGATATCATATGCATGGTATCTAAAAATGTAATGTATTATTGACTTTTCTTTATTATATCTCTCAAGATATCAGAGTTCAAATCATACTTCATAGGAACTAGTCTTTTAATAAGTCAAAGAGATATAATTAGAGAAAGTAATTTACATACAGTTTGATTTAAGGTAATCTATAATAATATTAGGTTAATGATAATAAAATATTGACTTATGATACTTAATCTTAATATCTATATCACTTGGACTAGTTCAATATATCTATAACATGCTTATGATGTATTAGTATTTTTATCCAATATGATACAATTTGTTGATTAAAGACTTCACTAATACCTTTGAAATAGACAATACTATATACTGTATCTAAATAGAGTATTTCATCTATAATAGTAGAATGCAAACGTTTTATTATATATGATAAAATAAAGAATGAGGTCTCTCACTAATAAACTTTTCTTAAAATCATTCATTTATTTTATCATCATATCATGAAAAAGTTGTTGATGTTTGCATAGTATTAAATCTAAAATATCATAATATTCGTTATTAGACTTAGATTTAAACAATAAGCAAAATACGGTATTTACTAATATCAAGAAGATAATATTTCAATCTTTTATTAGATTATTCTAATAATTAATATTTACATGATTTCGACTAGGCTTGTTGAAGAGGATACATTGAACACTCTAGTCTAATACATGAAGAGTATTTGAATTTAAAGTTTAGAAATAACATTACTATTTTAATTCTAAGAGTGTCTCTGTAACTTATGACGTTATTCTAAGAGTGTCAATATATTTTTCCCTTTATATAATCTAACAAGAAATTTAAAGATATAGAAGCATAAACTATAAGATTGTTTATTATCATTTTTTTTTCAAATCACAAAAATCTTCTTGCCTTTCTTCATTTTATTTTAGTTAATTTATTGAGTAAGGAAACAAATATATTAATATTAATAATAATAAACATCTTTTAGAAAAATTAGAAGAAAAGATTAAGCTTATTAGTAAGCATAGTTCTAATTTCATATAAATATAATAAAAATTACTTATTTAATATGATAACATTCTATGAGTGCCCTTTCTACAAAGATACATTAACAAAGAATAATGTCCATTCTTAGCCATTAATAATCAACCAATGTCCCACTATAAGATCTATATGATGAATACACAAGAGACACATAAATTTTTCAATTAATTAAAATACAATTTTAGACCAAATAAGAATACTATTACAAAAACAATAGTAAAAGATGAGAGGTAAATTTGAAAAGACATGTTTTTTATCATCTCATTAATAGAAAACTATCACAAAAAATATAGTGACCAAATATTTTAGTCACTAAAATCACCAATTTGTATAACTAAATTTAGTCACTTTTAATGAGAATGAACAATTTCGTCTCTATCATTTGTAGAAAGTTGTACTCTACTAGTAGTGTATACATTAGTATAAATTGTGACTATACATATCTTTTAGTTACACACAAAAAATAAAATGGTCTTTGACTAAATTAGTTTTTGTCACACAAGTAATTGTCTTGACTATTATAAAATGGACTATTTATTGGAAATGGTAGTTTGGGCTTGTTAGAAAATGGACATTTATTGGAAATAGTAGTTTGGGCTTAAGTGGAATTAAGAGCTCAAGTATGTAGTAAAACCCAAATTAAAGTTGTAATTCTTTTTTTATTAACTAATTTGAAGCATAAATTAAACTGGGATCCACTTTGTGAAAGTGCAAGGTCTTGACATAATCTTATTTTTCTCTATAGGTAGACTAAATTGATATATCATATGTCTAAATTGGAGTTTAGGTGAATGAGAGATTGATGATTAAAATATGCTTATTGGTATTGGAAAATAGAGGAAGGATTTGGAAAAAGCTTGTCCCATATTGGTTAGGACGCTTTTAATCTTGTGCTTTATATAAATTTGCATTTTTTTATGGGTATAACTATGTATAGCTAAAATACTCTCTCATGCATGTGCAAGGGGGGCAAATCATCTAGACTTAGACCTTGATTTTCATAGGTTTGTGTGTGTCTATACCTGTGAACACGAAGTCAGCTTGGACTCTTGTAAGACCAATCTTTTGTTATGGCCAAGTTTATTTTTTCTCTATTTTTCAGTCTATTTTTCTTACTTCTAGAAGAATGTTTGAAACTGAAAACATATGGCAATGAAAGGCTTGACTATTAGTTCAGAAACTGCCATTTTTTAATTGAATAAAAACATTCAATTCTAGCCAACAAAGGACGAAGTATTGGCTTATGAGTAACAACCAATTTATTCGCATTATGGAGTATTTATGTTAGTTTTTGTAACTTTTTTTTTTTACATACTATCCCTTTCTATCTTTTTTCACACACCAAAAAGCTTTTAGCTTCTTTCACTCTCTCTTATTATTTCCTTAGTAGTTTAGTTTCCTTTCAGTCTTTAAGTAATTATTTTTTAGTTCTAGTCTTTTCGATATTCTAGTTCTAGAAATCTACAAGTGAATAGAGTTTTAAAGGTTTCTAGTTTACAGAGTAGAGACATTGATGCCTTATCTACTACTATGTTGTTATATCGTGGGAAACTAACACTTGTAAAGTTCTCAAACACTCTACCAGAGAGAGCGAATAAGTTTTAAGGGCACTATGTAATACACAAGTCTCAGAGATAAATAGTGTTTCCGAAGTGCTACTGAAATTCCGTTGAAGTTTAAAACAAACTTTTGGTAACTTTATAATTGTCTTAAAGTTTATTATATTTATTTGTAACCTTATATATTGTATGTTATTATTTCTTACATTTACTATACAGGTATCATCACTAACAATTAGACTTTTTTTTTTATTTTGGGGTAGTAATCAATGGATGAGCTAATTACCAATTCCTTACATGCAAACCTAATTACTTAAACTATATGTATTTTACTAGCTTCACCATAACTTTGACACCGAGAAACAATAATATCAAGCTAAATGCATTACAATATTAGTGTCAGTAATATGACAATCTTTTAAGAGTCATTTGCTTCAAGGATATACTAACAAACATGAATGCCCATTTTCAGCGTTTGATCAGTATGTATCCATTACATCGATATTGGACATTCATGCGACCTTTATTGCATTACCAACCTTACGATCAGTTATAATATCATTTAAAGCTAAAAATAAAGAACTGTTAGAGTACATGAATGTCAAAAAAAATAAGTTTTGTGACTAAATAGACTAAATGTAAATTGTGCATTCAAATTTTTAATATTCATGGAAACACATTAATTTCTTGCAACGAAAGGTATATTTACTACCATAATGGAGGAAAAAAGAAGACAAAGGAAAAGGAAATGAATTTAAAGAGGAATGAGAAAGAATAAAAAATTGGGTCATTTTTCCAAAATTTAACTAATTATGTGCATGATTCCTCAAAATAGTAAGCTCCAATGGATATGTAAACACTTGTATAAATAAAAGAGAAATGGAATCATTTTTCTAATTTTTGTTTTCTTCCCGATCTATTTTGGATTAGTAAACATGGACTAAATTCCTCAAAATAGTAGGCTCCAATGGATATGTAAACACATGTATGAATAAAAGGGAAATGGAATCATTTTTCTAATTTTTGTTTTCTTTCCGAACTATTTTGGATTAGTAAACATGGACTAAATGTATAGTTTTTATTACAATTAATTTCACCATTATATATAATTTTTTATAGTTGAAAGTATATTGGTGACAAAAATGGACGAACTTATAGGCCTATTTGAATAGCATCTAAAGATCTTTTAGGCTAAAAGTTAATTTTATCAGTACTTGGAAAAATTTTCAGAAGACTAAATATCTAATCTAGGAATATCTTACTTCAATCCTAGATGTACCCATTTATCTTTCAAACTTCTTTTCTATCTTTTCATTATCTCTCCATATTTTTTTTATAACTATTTAAAAAAAATTACTATCCCACAAGATTTATGTTTTAATAATTAAACAATGGTAAATGAAATACGTAAACTCAAGTTTCTCAATTAAATGTCATATAATTAATAATACTCTAAAAGAAATTTATTTTAATTAATTAAAATTTTGAAACAAATATATTTTGTGATAATTAATTGTATATAAATTTTGTTTCTTTTCTTGAAAGATAATTTTTTTTATCTTCATAACTGCCTTTTATTTTCTTTGTTTCTTTCTTTTTTAAGGATAAACTTAGATTATTGTTATTAACAATTTAGTTTTTAAAATTCTGATACTTTATTGACATAGAAATTATTGAATCTTGTGTGCGTATATATATATATATATATATATATATATTTCAAAAATTATAAAGTAAATATTCTTTACAGACGAAAAAAATGACATACCTAATATAAGATGGAACAACTACTGTAATGCAAAAATAGAAATTACATGATTTTCTAAGACTCCGTGCATAGGTTAAAAATCATAATTTTGCTCTCATAATTAAGTCTCTACTCAAATAAAATCTTAAATCTATCAGTAGTGATTTGTTGTAACTATTTACTACTTTTAGTTAGAAATTTTTATTTTTAAATTTTGACCAAATACAAAAAAAAAATTTATCATGACTAAAAAAGTTGTCATTAAACATCCATTTGTTTTTATAATTCTTTTATTTTTTTAATAGTACTATTGAACGATGGATAAAAACTAAAATGGGGGGAAATAAGTATAGCCAGTTATTTCACGTTATAATTAATGGCAACTTCGATGCGAGCAATCAATATCGTCATTCATCATGGTCTATATTTTTTCCTCTCAGAACCCTTATTCGAAAGAATCTTTCCCCTCTCCGAAACTCAAGGAATAGGCCCAGTATAATTCTGTACCTATAAAAATAAGACAATTAATTAATCAATTATATCGTTGCGTTTCCGAAATGATAGTGCCTTAGAAAACACCTTTTTTATGCAAGGTTTCGACATGGACTTCATCCTTTATATAGGGTTAAATTTAGAGGGCATTAGTTTTTTTATGGTAAAAGTTTAAGAAAAACAGAAAAATCTCAGATTTTGAAATTGTTTAAAAAATTTCAGATTGAATTAAAAATGTACTATTTTTAAAAATATTTAGACAAATATTATTTTTTATTAATTGGTGAGATATATGAGGTAACGTATCAAATTATCAAAGATAACTTGATTGGTTACATCAAGTAATTAGATTGATTACCCAAAGTAACCCAATTGATTACCTCAAATATTACTGAAAAATACTAATTTTGAAGAAAAAAAATATTTGTACAAATATTTTTAAAATTGATATTTTTCTAAATCAGGGATTTTTCCAAAAAATAAATAGGATTTTTCAAGTTTAACCCTATGGGCCTGGATTTCTATAAGAAGCCCATAAATATAGGTCTCGTATCAATTTCTTTGCCTTATATACTTTTTTTAAAAAAATTTTAATAGTTTCATTCCCATTTTTAGGTTTTCACGTATGAAAATGTATAGTATACATATATGGTAAAAATGTTTACCCTTTTTAGGTGTACTTTTTTATATATAAAATATACATTAATTTATAAAATGCATGCTGTTCATATTTTTTCATAAAGAGATATAAATATAGGTACGAATCCATTAAAAATAAAAAAAAATTGGTGTTTATATTAATATGCTTAAAAAGGGAATATTTGTCTTCTTTTCCCTTATCTAGAAATAATTTAGCGCAGAAACAAAATTTTTATGATTTTTGAAAATAACATTTCTAGGACTTCCCTAAAAAATTTTAAGATAGTCATAATTTCTGTGATTCCAAAAACTAGTAGCATTCAAAAGTTTTATGGCTGTAACACGGTTATAAAACTAAATAATTGACCATGAATCATAAAATTTATTTATTGTCTTAAATGTTATTTTATGACAGTCATAAAAAAAAAAGTCATTTTGGCTCTCGATCTGTCTATTTTCCTTTAAAAAAATTGATTTTATATGGTAAAATTTTAACCCAAAAAAACTAGGATTCTATTTTTTGAAAAATTTCAAATTTATTTAGAAAAATACGATTTTTAAAAATGTTGAGAAAAATGACACGTTTTACAAATTGATAAGGTACTCGAGGTAATAACTTAGGTTATCTCTAGTACCTAAATTGGATATCCCAAATAGCCTAATTTATTACGTCAAGTATCTTTTAAATGTACCAATTTTGTGGGAAAAAAAGAGAGTGGCATTTTGAAATCTATTTTATGAAAGTGTTATTTTCCTAAATCAACTTTATATGTGATATATTTCTTAATGAATCATGAAGTTTTCAAAAAGCTAAGCATGTGTGAGATTTTTCAATTTTATAGATTTTGGGCTCGCTTTCTGTAAGAAGTCCTTTCTTTCGAGCTTCTTACAAAATTCTAGGCCTAAAGTATCAATATCTCCATATTGAATGCACCCAAAATCCAATATAGGACATAAATAGTTCAATTCGGGCTTTNATTTGTGGGAAAAAAAGAGAGGCATTTTGAAATCTATTTTATGAAAGTGTTATTTTGCTAAATCAACTTTATATGTGATATATTTCTTAATGAATCATGAAGTTTTCAAAAAGCTCAGCATGTGTGAGATTTTTCAATTTTATAGATTTTGGGCTCGCTTTCTGTAAGAAGTCCTTTCTTTCGGGCTTCTTACAAAATTCTAGGCCTAAAGTATCAATATCTCCATATTGAATGCACCCAAAATCCAATATAGGACATAAATAGTTCAATTCGGGCTTTCACCCTATCCAGTATCCATTGCTCATTCAGGTCTGAAGAAATTGATTTCGAAGGTACTTAGTTAAGGAAGTAGGTTGTAATCAATACAGTGTCACCCCAAAAGGATATTTAGAGGTTGGCTTACGCCGTATTGACATAACTATTTTTAACGACGTATGACTTTTTCTCTATGCTATAGTATTTTGCTTTGAAGTGACATGAATTGTTAGTTGTCGAAATATGTTTATCGTCCTATAACCCCTTGAATTGCTCAGTTGTGGCCACGATCAATCCTAGGAGTTTCGATTCTTTTCTTCGTTTAATTCTCAAGTAAGTTCCTAAATTGTTTAAAGTATTTTGATGCTTCTGACTTTAGACATGACTATAGTGTATAAAATATCTATGAACATGATGAAATAAGTATACTAGACCTTGCTCACAAATATCAAAATGTACTAGTCACAGAATAATTGTTGCCCAAGTGGCTTTTTAAAAGATTTCTTAGTTGACATTCCTGCTAAATAACGTTCGCATAGGGCAAGTTAATTTTAATGAGTTAGCCTAAAAGACCATCTCTAACTAACCAATTTATTATGTCTTTCGCTGTATAGCATAAGTTAGCATGGTGTACAACAGAATCAACTTCATTTATAATAGTCATGATATAAGAATCAATATTGTTATTATTATAATATGAATAAATACTATCAAATATAATAAAACTATCCATTAAAAAAAACTTACTGCCATTAAAATTTATTCCCAACAAAATATCACAACCAATATTACGAAAAATAAAACTGAAACCTAACTTACACAAGCAAACAACTGATAAATGCTTCTGCCAAACTTTAGGAGCATAAAGGATGTCATGAAATAGCAGAGTGCAACCCCTGTGTAATTCTTGTTTATGGTTACTAATACCTAACACCTACGTAGTGGCTCTATTCCCATGTTAAGTCCTTGGATAAGGTATATCTAATAACACTCTTCACATATTCCTAAATCTTTCACTTATGTGCAATAACTTGATACTTATCGAAACTATCTTGACGTAATAATAATCTCATAGATAATCCTATAGTATGTATATGCAATATATATTTAAACCAAACATACAACAAGTAATACAGACCAAATCATACTTCGAAATCCATGTTGAAACAACTATAGGATTTACAGAAATTTCGATAGTATAACTATGTATTTTACCAAATCCAAAGTCTAGATCCTGAAAATGAAACATTTTCTTAATTCCATAGCATTTCACAGCAGAGCAACATATCCAAATCATCGATAGAGCATTCTAATCAATTTTTAAATCATTTAATTGTAAACTTTTAATTATGCTCTAAATTATTTAAATATAATAATTGATAGTCCTAACCTTACGAAACTAGCTAAACCTAATTATTGGCTACTCCATGACTTCCCGATTATGCAATTAAAATACACTGACTTAGGTATAAACTAAGAAATGACTTTCGTCAACGTTGTTTGTAGTATGAATTTGAGATCAAAGTTGGACTCAGTGCGTCAAAACAAGGTTAGACATGTGTTCGGTATTTCAAGTTGATGCCCATAAAATGTCAAACAGACGATTGAGAACTCCGTTCACTTAATTTGAATAGTGACTTTTCTATCAGACCCTCTAATAGTGAAACTGAGATCACTATTGTATCAATATCGAAATTAGATACCAATGGTATATAACTTTGATCAGACGATCTGATCGAAAGGTCAATACACAAACCAATAATTTTAACTGTTCAAAACTGATAATTTAAATCTCACTATAGGAGTTTTGCGTCTAGCCAAGGATTAATGGTGGAGGAGAGCGACAGGCTGCTGAGGTTGTACTCACTTGCATTAAAGACCCGTGTTGACCAATGGCAACGGTAGATATGAGAAAGGACAAAGGACGTGTCTTCTTCTTGGCGGCTGATCTGCTTCTCTATGGTATTTCAGGTAACGATCTCAATTAGTGCATGGAGGTTGGACCCGAGGCCTACTAAGGCCAGAAGGAGACTCCAGCATCGACTTTTGTGAAAGGCAGAGAGAAACTCGAGGGGTAAGGGTGAGATAGTGAGAAAGAAAGGGGGGAAAAAGGTTAAGGGTCAAGTGCTGCACTCTGTTTTGACTTCCTATGTTTTACAAATCAGTCCTTGCCCTTAATATCTCTTCAAAACGCTCTTAAATATTGCCGATAAACCCCTCTATACTGCATCTGGGCCCTCGGCACCAAAATTCTTACAATTTAACCCCCTATTTTAAAACTTAGCACAATCTCATCTTAAATTGCTTTTAAATTTTGAAGATTGTAAATCTACTATTGTACCCTCAGTATGAAATCATGGTTTTCTCATCAATGGTAAGAAGATAATACATATGGGTTGAACTGCCAAGACTATGTATAGTACATTAACCTTTTAGATAGTTTGTTAAGTAAAAGGGTGTAGTATGTATACTAGACCCTTATCAATCCTTCATATGATTTAAACAATAGATTAAACAGAGTAGGGATCACTAATTATTCTAATGGAGTGTGTCTCTATGGATTCCTTAAAAGTTCTCAATAAATTCACAAGGAAAGTCTAGTAAACTATTCAATTATTGGTAGTATCCTTTCGGAGGTGATAAACTAAGTTTTATAAGAAAATTAATTAATCAATCTAACAACTTGGCAACTGTTATGTATAAACTGGTTCAAGAGTCATTGACCAAATATTCCACATTAAAATTTGAATAATAGAGAAACACTAATTAGTGCTTAATAATTTTTCAATTATTTACATGAAAAAGGAGGTTAGATTACGTGAGACTCATGAATATGGAAGAGAACGTAATCAGCCATATTATCAGAAAAATAAAGATATCATTTGTATTTCTAATAAAGAAAGTTCACGAAATGTGCGAGTACCAAGCTTAGTGATCATCCATTTGGGTTTAATTATTTCTCACACATGACATTACTTTGTTTTTCTTTTTCTTCCTTTAAAGACACAACAAATAGTCAAAGGAAAGCCAGCGTCCTTCCCTCTGATACATGCAACAAGAACAAAGTTCTTCAATTCATATATATACAACGCTAAAACTGTCCAAAGAATCGATCAAATAGATAAGTTCATATAATTTTGGGACACTTCTCCCAGTAGTCCTCTAAAATGGGGTTATTCACTTATTTTGTCAAATATTATATAAGATATGTTTTTCTTTTATTAAGTTGCTTCTGAATGGCCTATAGATCAGAGTATAATTTTTTCGAAAAGAAGAGAAAATGTATAATATGAATAAAGATTCAGCAGGAAGGAGAGGAAAAGAAAACCTAGAATTGTTTGAAAGTTGAAACAACATTTTAAGAACCTCATCAAATATATATATATATATATATTTCTTAACAATAAATTGTCATTCAAGCATGCAATATTAGAGAGAGAATTAAGGAAATTAGACTTTTTGAAAATGACTTTTAGCAAAAGATTTACCTTTTAAACTCTTTACAAAATATTTTTTTATAAATTAAAAAAACTATTTGCAAAAATTTGTCTTTCTATACAAATGCTCTTCTCAAAAGACAATTTTGCAAAGAGATCTTTCTGAAATATATATGCAGTTAATATAAAATTTCTCATATAACTAGAAAAAGTATTTGGAAATGGAAAAGACTATAAGTAACGGTAACGGAACTAGAAAAATTTTTCAAGAGAAGCATACACTAAAATTTTTATAGCTAATTTGAAATATATTAATTAACATAAACTAATATAAATTTAAATAGAGTCTTTAAAGTGATTTCAAAGAAAAATTATTCAAAATAAAAGTAAATTTTGGAATTTTAATATAATATAAGTAAAGTTTAATTTTTTTCAAAAAAAAATTAGTGAGTTATGTTAGGGGTATTATTGAATTTTTTTTATAAAAGAGCAAAAACTATAATTATAAAAATTTAAGGGAGACAAGTAAAAGATAAAATAGAAATTTTCAGATAAACTGCGGTAAAAAAACATAATTTTTCAAAAAATAAAAATGAGCGGCGTTAACTTTGGTAAGTGGGGTGCCAATTTCTTTTTTTCTTTGAAAATAAAATAAGTAATTTAAGAGAAAAAGGGGAGCATCAAAATTCTACAAGCACATCCCAACACACCTGCTTAAGAACCATCCTATAACTCAAAGATCCCAAATTTTATTAATAAAATAAAAATAGAGATTACATAAAGTACAAAGCTGTAGACAATATTTTTAACGAAAACCAAACGGCCCAAAATAAATAGGAGTGATCCACACCATCATACATAAACATTTTTATTGGAAAGAATCAACAATGTCTCAGGCGCCAACGTACCTTTTTTTTTTTTTTTTTGGATAATTCGTCGTCCTATGCTCCTATACGAGGAGACTTTGCCATACTCGCCGTCCTACGCTCCTCTACGAGACTTTTCACACGAGCCGAAGCCCGTGGTCACGCGCCAACGTACTTGATATGCTTTTGTAGTTTTTTTTCTAATATTTCCTCCCAGTATGGCTTTATTTGTGAAATGTATAAATAAACAAAACAGTTGCCAAAGGAGTGGACCGTATTTGATAATTTTGTTTAAGATTTTTGTGCACACGATTGTTGACGGAGGTTTTGTTAACAATAAATTTAAGAAATTATAAGATATGATTTGTATGCGAAAATAATTGATAAATTAAAACAAGTGCAGAGATAAGAATTTTATAGCAGTTCAATTCCAAAAAAGATGAGCTTACGTCCACTTTTTTCACTATTTTCTGGAGAAGTACCAGAGTTTTGTTAAGTCTCAAGGTTGGAATTCCAAGAGCTAAAAATATAGAGTGTCATCTGAAAAACGGGTAAGTGTATAATCAAAAAATACAATTTAAGTAACAATATAATTGGGTAATAATTTAAATAGAACGATTGGTCGATCTCCACTCAGAAACTTTATTTCCCTTTCTTTGTAGATTACCTGCTTAATGAAGCTTGATCTAATTTTTTTTTCATACTGGTCGCACTTAACTCATTCAGAAGAGGTCGCACATTAATCAAAAAAATTCACATGCGACCTGACGCATCCAACTTGGTCGCTAACTTTCCATTTTTGACATTGACCAACATATAAGTTTTAGACTGCACAACAATTGCCCCCCTGCTCCATTAGTTCTTTAGGACAAAATGGAGCTTTCTTCTTTGATAAGTGCAAGCTTAAAAATGCAACATTATGTTATAACCTTGAAATCTTCAAAGAGTCGCCAGTTCTCAAATCCTATCTTTTCAGAACCAAGCATATATTTTCCTGACAGACGCAACCATGTGTCATCTTTTCTCAGGAGAATAGTAAAACTCAAGGAGACTTTTCCGTCTTTTGAGCAGATGCGATGATAGCAATGACACTAGCTTTTGTCTCAAATCAAGACGTTTCAAATTTTGAACAAAATACTCATTTGATTTCAAAAATTAACCCCCGCGTGATTTTCGGCCATTAGATCCGAAAAGTAAATGCCTTGATCTACGGCTGTGATTTGATGATGCTTGAAATATATATATATATATATATATATATATATATAACGAATTCATCTGCCTCTTCTTCACAACTTCGAATCCTATTGCCTCTTTTTTTTTTCTTTCATTTTTTCTGAAATCTGAAACGCCCATAAGACAAATCCTCTCGGTGCCTCTACTCTCTTTTCAGCTCGCACAAATTCATCATCTTTTCCGACAACGTCATCACCAAAATCCTTCAGGCAACATCTCGGTTTTTTAGGTTAGTATATATTCTCTCACTTATTTATAGAATCATTGTTCTCCGATTTTCATAGGACCAGAGAACTCTTATCTATGAATCACATAGCTCAATTTTTAGAAATAGAAAATTGAACCATAGAATTATGAATGTCCTGAATATAAACCCATCCCAATATTCAGATGAACTGAAAAATAGGCATATATCAGAATCTCTCCATTAACTTATCGAATAAATTACNAGCTTCGAACCCTATTGCCTCCTTTTTTTTCTTTCATTTTTTCTGAAATTTGAAACGTCCATAAGACAAATCCTCTCGGTGCCTCTACTCTCTTTTCAGCTTGCACAAATTCATCATCTTTTCCGACAACGTCATCACCAAAATCCTTCAGGCAACATCACGGTTTTTTAGGTTAGTATATATTCTCTTACTTATTTATAGAATCATTGTTCTCCGATTTTCATAGGACCAGAGAACTCTTATCTATGAATCACAGAGCTCAATTTTTAGAATTAGAAAATTGAACCATAGAATCATGAATGTCCTGAATATAAACCCATCCCAATATTCAGATGAACTGAAAAATAGGCATATATCAGAATCTCTCCATTAACTTATCGAATAAATTACTTTTAGATGATTAATAGACGAACCCGTTGGAGAAACCTAAGATCTGAAGTCTTGATGTTTGAAAACCAAAATCAATCAAATGACGATTACTTAAGAGTTGCTCGAACAATTTTTTTGACGAATCCATAGATCGATTAGAATAAATTCGATAAACAGCTTGTTACCAATGCAATCCTAGGATTTGTCGCCCCAAATTGCTCGCATATTGCAAGGATACCTGATGCTCGCATACATCCCATATTTCTTCTTTCAGATGTCTAGTAGTAAGGAACTGAGGGAAGAGAATGCATTCTCAAGAGAATCATCCAATACAAGTATTAGCTCTATAAATCTCGAAGACTATTTTGAGCCATAACCTGAAGTAGAAATAACTGGGACCAGGCAAAGCAATCCTCGCATAAATGACCTCCCTTAAGACCAATGGCCTCATTATATTAGGGATGCCCCTGCATTCACAAAGGGTTATAACTATATAGAGGGAGATTGGTCATGTACCAATATAAAGATGAGTTGTACAATAAATAAGCTCGAAAAGATCATATGCAACTATAAAATCGACGTCCTTCTTTGCCTACCCACAGAGTTCAATCAACCATACACACCTTCTCGCAGAATCGTCTCATTCTCAAAAGCAATTCTCAGATGTGATGACCACCTATCACGTCATCCGTATATAAAATCGACCGTCGATTATTATGGAGTTGTCCCCCTTTCAACTAACCCCAAATACATATAGATATATCGTAGGTTTGTATATACTATACTATAAATTAGGTCTAGAATCCCCCACTCCTGAAGAGTTCGCTTGGTTCTATCAAGTAAAATCGAACACATCAGATTTCGACTTCTTCTATACGAGCAAGTGGTCAAACTTAGCAAAACAAACTATCCACGGGGTTCGCAACAATATGGGAAAATGAAAAAATCTATTTTTCCACTTTGACTATGCAGATAATAGATTTTTTCAAAACCCTGGTAGGTAACTTTCAGCTCCGATCGAAGAATTTGATTGGAAAAGGCTTGGGACCACTAAGAACCTAGTTGCTTGCAGACTGTTTCCAAAGGGAGCCGCTCTTCAAGATTCTGCCAACCGTCCTACTAAACCCTCAAGCTCGAAGAAGAAGTAGAGGAAACAGAAGGAAACGAGTGCCTCATCTTCTAAACCCAGGAAACAAAAAGTACCTGCCACACCTATCTTAGAACCGTCATCTTTAGAAGCTCCATCACCACTAATTTCTCAGCAGCAAGAAGGTAATTTTTTCTATTTTTTCTCCTCTTTTTCGCATTATATACCTCGCATGCTAACTAATCATATTTGTACAGAAATGACAATTGGTAGCAAACTACGAGCACCACCTTCAACACTGGGGTTAATGGCAAAGTCTAAGACGCCAGAGAACACACCCCTTCCTTGATGAAAGGGAAAGAGAAGGTCGACACTTCAAAGAAGCGAAAAATTGCATTCGAGGATATCCCAACAAGCTCACCTCCTCCTCAGCCTTCAAAAACTGCGAGCCAGCCTGAGCCATCCAAGGAAATAGCCACCTCTTCCGGGGGATCGAGCCAGGCCGACAAGGACAAGCAGCTTTTTGCACTCCTTCACCAACTGCCAGAAAAAGATGGTTTTAGTGCGGCCTTCATCGACTGTTTTACTACTGAGGATGGTTGGGAAAGGACGAAGCGATGACCAGCCAAGGTCACTTTCAGTGCTGTAATGAGGATGTTGGCAAGCGTAAGCATCTTCTATCTTCACTCTTCAACGCACTTTTCTTGTATTGATATGTATTATATTTTTAGACCGCTGCAACTGCTATTTTGATGTATGACCCATTCCTTGAATGCATGGAGAAAGGTGAAAAGGTCGAAGAAATGACCTAAGCATTCGATGACTTAGAGAAAATTCACGAGGAAGAGAGAAATTCCTTTGAATTGGAGAAGTAGTAGTTGCGCAAGGATCTGGTCAAGGAAAAGCTCGAAAAGGAGAAGCTCGAGGAAAAAATTAAAGAACTTGAGAAAACCATCTTCGAGCGTCCAGATGTTCTGAAGGCGGCGACTGTAGAGGCAGCTCGCAAGGCTGTAGAAGAATTCAGGGCCACTGAAGGCAAGGAGCTCGAAGAAAAGGCCAGTGGCATCGCCTCGTCGGCCATAATATATAATATTTTCTGCGAGCATCCGGATTTTGACTTTTCGATCCTTTGTGAAGATATGGTCGAGCTTGTCCAGAGCTAGAAGAAAACCGAAGCTACAACAAAAAATAAAGACGGTGGAGCAAGCACATCTGCATAATCATTATATATTTTTATGTTTATCCCTGTAAAACAATTAAAACACATTTCATTATAATATATAGATGCATAATTTAACTAAGTAGTCAATCATTAGGTGACTGATCGGTATGCTATTGCGATTCAAATCCAACTAACTTAAAATAGGTTTTAAGTGTTGGTTAGATCGCTTAAGAAAACAGCAAGTATGAGTAATGCGAACTCAATACTATTTTTCAAAAGTTCCATGGCAGAATAAAATATAGAAATAGATCACATCAAACAATAAATGTTTTGCTTAGTTACTTTGTTGTTCGATGAAGAAAATTGCATAATACGACATGCTATAGCATGAAGTAAGGAGAAAATCCTAAGATTTTAAGAAATTTTAGAAATTCAGCGCTAAAACTCCACCCCTCTAAATGAACATTTGTAGAGTCCCTTAGGAAGCGAGTAGGAGATAACATTCTGATCACACTGTCCTCTGAGTTTTATGGTGTTCGAAGACTACTATAAAACTATAAAAGATGAACCAAATAAAATTGAATAATCAAATAAAATACATCTTTATTGATGAATGACGAATAACAAGATGCCCCCTAGGTCATTGAAAATACATGAAGCTTTACTAATAATAGCGACGAAGTTGTTCTGCATTCCAAGCATGCTCGATCTTTTGTCCACCAGTGCGAGCTAGCTTGTAGGTCTCAGGTCAAATAACGGCGTCAATAACATACGGTCCTTCCCAAGAAGGTTCAAATACACCAGCACCGTGCTCTTTATTATTAGGTAAATTTGTCAAAGAACAAGATCACCAACTTTAAATTCCCTGCTTCTGACTTTAGAATTATAATATTGAGTAGTGCGTTGTTGATATGATGCGATCCGAAGTTGAGACTGCTAGTGCCTTTCTTTTAAGAGATCGAGCTCAATCCTCATTAGTGCATTATTCTGATCTTGCTCATAAGCAGATTATCGTAGAGAGCTCACACCAATTTCTACTGGCACCATTGCTTCGTATCCATAAGCTAAAAAGAACGAACTCTCTCCAGTAGTAGTTCATTGAATGGTGCGATAAGCCCATAATACTTTAGGAAACACTTCTGGCCAAGCTCCTTTGTGCTCTTCTAGCTTTGTCTTTAGATTCTATTTAAGTATCTTGTTTGTAGCTTTGACCTGTCCATTGGCTTTTGGATGAATAACAGTGAAAAAGCTCTTCTTGATACCTAAGTTGTCGCAGAAATTACGGAACTCATCGCAGTCAAATTATTTCCCATTATCAGAAATTATAGTATGTGGTATACTATAACGGCATATTATAGATTTGTAAACAAAATATTTCATCTTCTTTACGGAAATGGTACTCAAGGCTTCAACTTCTGTCCACTTGGTAAAATAAGCGACTGCGACCACTGCATACTTCAATCCACCTCGCGCTAATGGAAGCATTCTAATAATATCAATTCCCCATACACCTAGCAAATTCCATTGTATCCTTCTTCACAGTTAGCCAAAAATATCCTTGTATGAGAACCTTGTTCGCAAGTGCTTGCCCCCCTGAATGGTTTCCACATATTCCTTCGTGAATTTCCCTCATAATATAGTGTGTTTTTTCTTCATCAACACATAATAATAATGGTGAGTTAAAACTTTTTCGATAAAGCTTCCCATCATAGAAGATATAGCGAGCTGCCTTCATTCGAAGTCGTTATGCATTGTCTTTACTTTCACGGAAATCGCCATTTTGTAGATACTTCATTATAGGATCCATCCACGATGGTCTTTTATCAACCGGCATGGTTACTTGGGGCTCTACCTCAATACTTTGTTTTGCAAGAAATTCGATAAGAACCACCTTTAATAATTCGGCATCTTTTTTTGAGGCGAGCTTAGCTAGAGCATCTGCCCGAGTATTCTTAATGAGAGGAAGAAGTTGAATGTTATAAGCAGAAAATGTCGAGAACAGTCGTTGTACCTCCTGTAAGTAAGCCATCATTCTTTCTCCTCTTGCTTGATAATTACCAATCACTTGACAAATGACCAGCTAGGAATCACTGTATACCTCGATCATCTCGACCTTCATTTCTTGTGCAAGCTTTAGCCCAACTATTAGTGCTTCATATTCTGCCTCATTATTCGACGCTGGAAATATGAAGCAAAGTGCATAATGAATATTATACCCTTCAGGACTGATTAGTACTAAGCCTGCACCGGCTCCATTCTCGTTTGATGATCCATCAACGTAAAGTTTCCAAAATCTTGATAAATCTATAGCAGGTTTTTCGATCACTTCTGTGGGAAAATTAACATCATACGTAAACTCTGTAATGAAATCTGTGAGAGCTTGACCAATAATCGCAGTGCGAGGTTGAAAATTGATGTCAAATTGACTCAACTCAATGGCCCTCTTTAGTAGTCGTCCTAAAGCCTCAGGTTTTTGCAGAACTTGCTTTAATAGAAAATTCATGAAAACTTTGATGGAGTGCGCATAAAAATAAGGACGAAGTTTTCTGGATGTGACGATGAGTGCTAATGCCAACTCTTCCATCTATGGATATCTCGGTTCAGTATCAAGCAACCTTTTACTTATGTAATATACCGGTCGTTGTATTTTTTCTTCTTCTCGAATTAACACAGTACTTGTCGCATATTTGGAAACAGTGAGATACAAGTATAACTCTTTCCCCAGGTTTGGCTTCAATAAGAGTGGAGGAGAACCTAAGTGTGTTTTTAATTCTTGAAACGTCTGCTCACATTCTTCCGTCCACTCGAACCACTTTGAATCCTTCAATACTTCAAAGAATGGTTGGCATTTATCGGTTGACCTGGATACAAATCGACTCAATGTAGCCACTTTTCCCGCCAGGCTTTGCACATCTTTGAATTTACGAGGGGATTGCATATTAATTAGTGCTTGTATCTTCTGAGGGTTAACCTCGATTCCTAGCTGATTAACATTTGTCACACCTCCTAACAACTTCTATTTTATCTTTCTCTATAGTTGGCCAAAAATACCATTGTCTGAGAATCTTGTTCGCAAGTGCCTGCCCCCTTTAATGGTTTCCGCATATTCCTTCGTGAATTTCTCTCATAATATAGTGTGATTTTTCTTCATCCACACAAAATAATAACGACGAGCTAAAACTTCTTCGATAAAGCTTCCTATCATAGGTGATACCCCGAGCTGCCTTCATTCGAAGTCGCTTTATATCGTCTTTGCTTTCGGGGAGATCGCCATTTTGTAGATACTTTATTATAGGATCCATCCATGATGGTCTTTTGCCAACCGACATGGTTACTTGGGGCTCTACTTCGATACTTTGTTTTGCAAGAAATTCGACATGAACCACCTTTAATAATTCGGCATCTTTTTTTAAGGCAAGTTTAGCTAGAACATCTGCCCGAGTATTCTTAATGCAAGGAAGAAGTTGAATGTTATAAGCAGAAAATGACGAGAACAGTCATTGTACCTCCTGTAAGTAAGCCATCATTCTTTCTCCTCTTGCTTGATAATCGTCGATCACTTGACAAATGACCAGCTGGGAATCACTGTATACCTCGATCATCTCGACCTTCATTTCTTGTGCGAGCTTTAGCCTAGCAATCAGTGCTTCAGCCCAGCTATTAGTGCTTCATATTTTGCCTCATTATTCGACACTGGAAATTTGAAGCGAAGTACATGATGAATATTATGCCCTTCAGGACTGATAAGTACTAAGCCTGCACCGGCTCCATTCTCGTTTGACGATCCATCGACGTAAAATTTCCACAATCTTGATAAATCTATAGCATGTTTTTCGATCACTTCTGTGGGAAAATTGACATCATACGTAAACTCTGCAATGAAATCTACGAGAGCTTGACCTTTAATCGTAGTGCAAGGTTGAAAATTGATGTCAAATTGACTCAATTCAATGGCCCACTTAAGTAGTCGTCCTGAAGCCTCAGGTTTTTGCAGAACTTGCTTTAATGGAAAATTCGTGAAAACTTTGATGGAGTGAGCATGAAAATAAGGACGAAACTTCTTGGATGCGATGGTGAGTGCTAATGCCAACTTCTTCATCTCTGGATATCTCGTTTCGGGATTAAGTAACCTTTTACTTATGTAATATACCGGTCGCTGTATTTTTTCTTCTTCTCGAATTAACGCAACACTTATCGCATATTTGGAAACAGTGAGATACAAGTATAACTCTTCCCTTGGGTTTGGCTTCGACAAGAATGGAGGAGAACCTAAGAGTGTTTTTAATTCTTGAAATGCTTGCTCGCATTCTTCCGTCAACTCGAACTTCTTCGAATCCTTTAATACTTCAAAGAATGGTTGGCATTTATCAGTTGACCTGGATACAAATCGACTTAATACAACCACTTTTCTTGCCAGGCTTTGTACATCTTTGGGTTTACGAGGGGATTGCATATCAATTAGTGCTTGAATCTTCTGAGGGTTGGCCTCGATTCCTCGCTGATTGACCATGAACCCCAGGAATTTTCTGGATCCTACTCCGAATGCGCACTTCTGGGGGTTCAGCTTCATCTGATATTTCAGAAGAATTTTGAACATTTCATCAAGATGCATGACGTGTTCTTCAGCTTTCTTCGACTATACGAACATGTCATCAACATATACTTCTATTGTCTTCCCAATTTGTTTTGAAAACATCATATTGACAAGACGCTGATAAGTCGCTCCTGCGTTGATGAGTCCAAAGGGCATCTTCTTGTAACAGTACAATCCTCGATCAGTGATGAACCAGGTATGCTCCTCTTCTAGCTCATACATGGGGATTTGATTATATCCAGAATACACGTCCATAAAGCTTAAGAGTTCATGCTCCAATGTCGCATCTACAAGCTGGTCGATTCTTAGAAGAAGAAAACTGTCCTTCGGGCATGCTTTGTTGAGGTCGGTGAAATCGATGCAAGTTCTCCACTTCCCATTGGGTTTCTTTACTAAAACTGGGTTTGCAAGCCAGTTCGGGAAGAAAGATTCCCTGATGAATCCAATTTCAAGCAACTTCTCTGCCTCTTCTTTCAATGTGACGTAGCGTTATAGATTCATGGCTCTTCTTTTTTACCGTACAGGCTTCTTTGTTGTATTTATAGTAAGGCGATGACACATGATATTCAGATCAATCCCCACCATATCCGAATGTTGCCATGCGAAGATATCCAAGTTTGATTTCAAAAAAGTAACTAATGAAGCTCACATGTGTTCTTGAAGCTTCATTCTGATTTTTAGGACCTTCGAAGACCTGTTAATTGACAAATCTTCCAAGTCTTCTATAGGTCCAGTCTTGACCTCTCCATCGATTTCTCGAGGGTCGAGATCTTCGATTGATGTTTTGCCTGATACTTCCCATGACAATTAACTTGACACTTCACCTGATGCTTCATCTAACCCTTCACCTTATAGCTAGACCATCATTGTGTGAGGTGCCACATCTTTTGCTGCGAGCTTTAAAGAATTATTATAACAAGTCCGCGCGTCATATTGGTTGCCTCGCACTTCGCCTTCTCTATGTTAAGTCAGGAACTTCTTAGCGAAGTAACTGCTCAAAATTCCCTCAGTATTAGTCTTCCTAGTACAGCATTAAATGTAAAAGGACAATCCACAACTAAGAATTAGGTCATTACCATTGAAACCATAGGATAAGTTCTAACGTTGACCATAAACTCAATCATACCCCTAGGCACTATACTATTACCAGTAAATCCATAAAGTAGAGTGACAACAGGCTTTAGGCCGCTTTCACTCAACCCTATCTTCTTGAAGGCGTCATAGTATAGGATGTCAATGATACTTCCATTATCAACTAATACTCGCCATAGCTGTATGCTTCCATAGTTGATCTTTATGAACAACGCATTGTTATGTGGGTAATGGACCTCCCTTGCATTCTACTCTGTAAAGGTAATATCCATATCCGGTACCCGTTAAAGCTTTCATGGTCGCTGCTCAAGATGCATGACATTGGTCAACGGTTACTGTCGTGCTTCTCGTGCATATCCATCTTGTGCCCTCTTCGAATCTACACCAATGTGAGGTCCTCTAAAAATATTTTACACCTTGCGTTGAATTTCTGGAGGTCGGTGTCGGTTTTCTTCTCGCCTTTCATTGTTCTGTCTAGTGTACTGCCACAGCCGCCCTTCTTTAATTAATTTTTCGATTTCATCTTTTAAAGCATAGCAGTTATTGGTATCGTGTCCAATGTCATTGTGATACCGGCAGAACTTATTGGGATCACACCTTGCTCTATCCCTTTTTATAAGTTCTGGTTGACGATATCGCTCCTGCTAGTTTGTGATTGCATAGATATGATCTATGGATGCGTTCAGTTTAGTGTAGTTGTTTAATCTCACGGGAGCTCTTGGAATCTCCTGCTTTTTCTATTTGGGCTACTTCTCAGTCGATTGTTCATTACTTCTTTTGTTTGACTTCTTGTTATTATTGTTGTTAGTCATAGTTGCATCTTTAAAAACATTAGAGTTAAAACACCCCCCCTTCAAGTGGGTTGTTGACCTTTACAAACTCTGAGGTAAAGCGATTAAGGTAAGATCATAGAGTTTCCTTCGAACCTTGCCAAATAGCAGACAAACTGATAAGTGGAACAGTAAAATTCTTTGCAGCCTTGAATTGCCTCAAGAACACAATCTGAAATTATTGCCAGGACATGATTGAACTAGACTTGAGTCTTCGAAAACACTTCTTCGTTGTTCCTGTGAGAGTTACAGCAAAACATCTGTAACGTGCGAGATCATCGACACGATGAAGTTCTATCAGGTCACTAAAGTGATCCATATGATCCTGTGGATCAGTTTTCTCATCAAAAATGTTTATGGTGACAAGTTTGAATCCAGTATGTAAGGCAGCAGCTCGAACCTCCTCGCTGAATGGTGATTGACGATATCCATCAGCAAGCTTATCGTCCCAGCTAGCAAGTGCATCTAATGCGATCCTCAAATTATGAACATCAGCATTCGAAGGGAGAACATTATCTCCTACTGGTGGTAGGGATGGCCTTTAGTCATTATCATAATATAAGGCAGGATTTGTTGCAACTTTTGTAGGGATTCCAATGAAATAGTGCGACGAGATGGACTTCGGTCGTTATGATGCGATATAGATCGCTCATGACTACGTCGTTGTTCTAGTTGTTGTCTTAGGTCTGCAGGATTCTGTCGAGACTCCCTACTAATCTTTTCAAAGATGCTCCTCGATTAACGTCTTTGCTCGTTGTTTAAACAATCACGATTGACGGTTGCTCTCCTAGAAGGTTGTCCACGATCACGATCAGTATCAAACTTTGAGTACCAGATTCCAGAGGCAAGTCTACGACCTTGCCTTTTCCCTTGGAGGAGCGATCTCCATGATGCTCCTGCTGGGTTTTATGCTAGTCACGGTTCCCTATCTCTAGGATATGAATTCCTCTCTCAGGTAGTTGAGCAGGACATTCTCTAGGACACTGGTGCTATGGTGGAGTCATCATCTGTCCCTCAGTAAGTCAACGTAAAGTCATTAATCTGATTAGTGATTTGCTGAAGATTCACCAGTGCCTCCTCCATGCGATCCTATCTCTGGACGATATTTTCTGGTGCGGTCACGGTAGGCTGATCCTAAGCAGGATCTACCTGTACAGTAGCAGTGCTTTAGGGTTAGTTTTGGCTAGTTCCGGTATTTCTGGTAGTGTTTTTGGTGTTGCCATTATTGAAGATGCGAAATTGGAGATTCAAAGAGGGCACAAGATAGGTACGTAAGATAAGTATGACAACAACCGTTGACTAATGTTATGCATCTTGAGCAGCGACCACGAAAGCTTCAATGGATATCGAATATAGATATTTCCTTCATGGAGTAGGATGCAAGAGAGGTCCATTACCCACATAATCATGCGTTGGTCATAAAGATCAACTGTAGAAGCACGCAGCTATAGTGAGTATTGGTCGATAATGGAAGTGTTATCTACATCATGTACTATGACACCTTTAAGAAGATAAGGTTGAGTGAAAATAATCTAAAGCCCGTTGTCACTCCACTTTACGGATTTACTGGTAACAGCATAATGCCTAGGGGCATGATTGAGCTAATGATCAACGTTAGAACTTATCCTAGGGTTTCAACGGTAATGACCCAATTCTTAGTGGTGGATTATCCCTCTACATTTAATGTTGTATTAGTAAGACAAACACTAAGGGAACTTCGAGTAGTTACTTCAATCTATCACATCGCTATGATGTTCCCGACTCAACATGGAGTAGGAGAAATGTGAGGCAACTAATATGACACACAGACTTGTTATAATAATTCCTTAAAGCTCGTAGCAAAAGATGTGGCACCTCACACAATGATGGTCTAGCTACAAAGTGAAGCGTCAAATGAAGCGTCAAGTGAAGCGTCAAGTAAATCGCCAAGGGAAGCATCAGGCAAAATGTCAATCGAAGACCTTGACCCTTGAGAAATCGATGGAGAGGTCAAGACTGGACCTATAGAAGACTTGGAAGATTTGTCAATTGACAGGTCTTTGAAGGTCCTAAAAATCGGAGCGCAGCTTTAAGAACCCACGCGAGCTTCATTGGTTGCTTTTTTGAAATCAAACTTGGATATCTTCACATGGCAATATTCAGATATCTATGGTTCAATTTTCTATTTCTAAAAACTGAGCTCTGTGATTCATAAATAAGAGTTCTCTGGTCTTATGAAAATCGAAGAACAATGATTCTATAAATAAGTGAGAGAATGTATGCTAGCCTTTTTTCGGAGACTGAAAAACANGATATATCAAGCAACTAGTATCAATTTCATGGTAAATTACTCATTCTGATTGTTAAATGATCTGTATTATTGTACTAATATTTGTGGAAGGGCTCTCATGCAGTGTAAAGGCTCAGTATCCTCAGAGAGAGAGAGAGCTTGGTGTGTGAAAGGGACAAAGAATACATTTATGAATAGTAATACTATACGAACATGCATTAAAATCATTTCTGTTGATAACTTGGTCAAATAATAGTTTTTCGGTAAAATGCATTTTCAAGGTTTTCGGAGCCAAATTGACTGTGAGTTTAAAACTTCAAATAGCTTTTATTTAATGTATAGAAATCATTTCTAGCATTTTCCAAAATGTTGGTTTCAGGTAAGCACGAGGTGGTAGTTACTGTACTGAACCGTATTTAATTACATTAAGCTAGCTTAGATTAAGCTTAATCGCGTAATATCATCTTTGTGCACTCTAATAATTAGGCATTGATACTTTGTTTGCATTATTAATTGGAGTCTAATTGATTTATTTTTATGTTTAATGATTGGTTATGGGGCTAGGTTTCACTAGATTACAATAAGATTGGCCATATGGAATTATAGGTCAAAGTATGACTAGTTTTCACCTCTTAAGCTAGGTTTCACCATTTTGGTCTACACTTGGGTGTATAGGATGGACCAGCAATGTGGTGAGTATACTAAGGATGTTTTAGAGATGGACACATGGAAAGTAAGGTGCAAAATTCCCCAAATACCCCTTAGAACTTAAGTTATGCCATTTCTTAGTTATTAAGTATCACTTTTGGACCAAATCTGGTCACTTTCTTCTCCTTTCTCTCCAGCCACGACCTGAAACTCTCCCACTCATTTGACTTCTCTCAGCTCCTATTAACCATTTCCAAGAGTTTCCAAGTAGTAGAACTCAATTTGGAGCTCAAGAAAGCAAGATAGATCCAAACTAGTCAAGATAATTCTACTAATTCTCCTTCCTAGGTTTTGTTTTATTATTTCAATTCTCTACTTGATACCACTTAAATAATGATTCCTCTAGGTCCTCTTGAGTCCTAAGATCAATTTCTAAGCCATAGAAATCAGTTTTGTGGAAGAAGAAGGCAAGAGATTCAACAAAGGTTCAAACTAGTCAAGGTGAGATTTTTATGGAATTTGGAATTGGTAATTTATTTCTATTGCATTAGCCCTTAAATCAAAGATTTTATTTGATGAATAAAGGTCCTAGAAAATCTTATATATGGTTGGAAACATAGAATTTAAGTGAAGGATTAAAGTTAGACTTAAAGCCCCAAAGTTTGCTATTTGTGGATTCAAGTGTTTTCATTGTTGGAATAAGTTGTCTACACTTGTAATTTGATTTCATTACTTGGAATGTGTAAGACATTGATCCTTTTATGTAGATTATACCTATTTACTGGCTGGTTATGATGATATACAAGTGTAAAAGTGGTTTTAAACTTTGTTTAGATCGAAAAGAATTCAAGTGCACCTAGGTTGTTATAAATGATCCTCTTTGAGGTGTATATGTGGGAATTGGCTTGTGAATTATTATTGCAGATCTTAAACCATGATTTTAATCATGTGGGAATGTCCTAAAAATAGGAGAGGTGCTGTCCAAATATTTTTAAAACCAAATGGTACTATTTAGAAGCAAATGGACTAGTTTTTATGAAAGTATATGCTATTTCGGTTCATTTTGTGATTAGATTTCCTGATTTTGTGAAAGTTGTGATTTATGCGTGTGGTTACTTTTTTTAAGCATTTTATATTATAGTAATCATTCTAGTAATAAAATTGATATCAGGTCTTCCACACACCTTATCACTGAGGATACTGACCCTTTTCACTATCTTTTCTGTCAGACATAAGGTAAGTAACGTCATACCTGCAATGTAAGAAATTCTTTATTCTGTGAATTTGTGGATATAGAATCTGTGGATATGTATACATACGTAACTGTCATTCAGTTTTGCATGAGACATGAAAACATAGTGTATTTATATTGTCTGACAAGTATTAATGAATAGGGTGTGGCGGGCCAGCACCCAAATATATGATATGGTTCCTTCGGGAACACTTTGGTCCTCTCGGGAACATTATGGTTCCTATGGGAATACTTTGACGGTGGTATGAGGTGGACCTCTGATGTACACAGAGGGGATTTTCTGGAGCTCAAGACCTCTATATAGCTCATGATATGTTATACGTTCTCTGAGTGGCTCAGTATGCAATTCACGGTCTTGTCAGGCAATACAATATACACAGGGATCCCAACCATATGACCATTTATTTCATGTTATATGTACTCTACATCTGCATACGTTACTTACTGAGTTTTATACTCATTAATATTCTTACATTGCAGAAGGTACGGATAATATGTGAGTTAGAGGAGGAGCGCTAACTTTCTGACTGCGGCTTGTGTATATAAGCATTTTGACGTTGTGGTTTTCTGATAGACGATTTTGTACCTATTTTGTGTGTGTACATTATGTAACTTTCAGGAGAGGCCCACTTACCGAGGGTGTATATATGTATACATTAGAGTATGTATAATTATGAGTGGAAATTTCCTTTTTCCTTCTAAAAAGTTTTAATTTTCTCCGATTTTATCAGTTCTAAGTCGAGTAGTGTCTCCCGATCTCACTAAATATTTATACAAATACCCTTACGTACGTGTGTGGGATGGGGGGTGTTACAGGAAGCACGCAGCTATAGTGAGTATTGGTCGATAATGGAAGTGTTGTCTATATCATGTACTGTGACACCTTTAAGAAGATAAGGTTGAGTAAAAATGACCTAAAGCCCGTTATCACTCCACTTTACGGATTTACTGGTAACAGCATAATGCCTAGGGGCATGATTGAGTTAATGATCAATGTTAGATCTTATCCTAGGGTTTCAACGGTAATGACCCAATTTTTAGTGGTGGATTATCTCTCTGCATTTAATGTTGTACTAGGAAGACAAACACTAAGGGAACTTCGAATAGTTACTTCAATCTATCACATCGCTATGATGTTCCCGACTCAACATGGAGTAGGAGAAATGTGAGGTAACTAATATGATGCGCAGACTTGTTATAATAATTCTTTAAAGCTCGTAGCAAAAGATGTGGCATGATTGTCCAGCTACAAAGTGAAGCATCAAATGAAGCGTCAAATGAAGCGTCAAGTAAATCGCCAAGGGAAGCATCAGGCAAAATGTCAATCGAAGACCTTGACCCTTGAGAAATTGATGGAGAGGTCAAGACTAGACCTATAGAAGACTTGGAAGATTTGTCAATTGACAGGTCTTTGAAGGTCCTAAAAATCGGAGCGCAGCTTCAAGAACCCATGGGAGCTTCATTAGTTGCTTTTTTGAAATCAAACTTGGATATCTTCACATGACAATATTCAGATATCTATGGTTCAATTTTCTATTTCTAAAAACTGAGCTCTGTGATTCATTGATAAGAGTTCTCTGGTCTTATGAAAATCGAAGAACAATGATTCTATAAATAAGTGAGAGAATGTATGCTAGCCTTTTTTCGGAGACTGAAAAACAGAGATATTGTCTGAAGGATTTTGGTGATGACGTTGCCAGAGAAGATGATGAATTTGTGTGAGCTGAAAAGAGAGTAGGGGCACCGAGAGGATTTTTCTTATGGACATTTCAGATTTCAGAAGAAATGAAAGAGAAAAAAGGAGGCAATAGGGTTCGAAGCTATGAAGAAGAGGCGGATAGATTCGTTACATATATATATTTCAAGTATCATCAAATCACAGTCGTAGATTAAGGCATTTAATTTTCAGATCTAATGGCTGAAAATCACGTGGGGGTTAATTTTTGAAATTAAATGAGTATTTTTTCAAAATTTGAAACGTCTTGATTTGAGACAATAGCTGACATCATCGCTATCATCGCGTCTGCTCAAAAGACGGAGAAATCTCCTCGAGTTTTGCTATTCTCCTGAAAAAAGATAACATATGGTTGTGTTTGTTAGGAAAAGATACGCTTGGTTCTAAAAAGATAGGATTTGAGAACTAGCGACTCTTCGAAGATTTCAAGGTTATGTCATAATGTCGCATTTTTAAGCTCACACTTATCAAAGAAGGAAGATCCATTTTGTCCTAAAGAACTAATGGAGCTGAGGGGCAATTGTTGTGCAGTCTAAAACCTATATATTGGTCAATGCCAAAAAGGAAAAGTTAGAGATCAAGTTGGACATGTCAGGTCGCATGAGAATTTTTCTGATCGAAGTGTGACCTCCTCCGAATGAGTTAAGTGCGACCAGTATGCAAAAGGAAACTAGATTAAGCTTCATCAAACGGATAATCTACAAAGAAAAGGGAACAATGTTTCTCTTTAAAGATCAACCAATAGTTCCATTTTAAGTTATTACACAATTATATTGTTACCCAAATTGTATTTTCTGATTACACACTTATCCGTTTTTACAATTGGGAAATATTGAGCTACCCTTACCTATATAAAGGGAGCCCAGGGTTGCTGGGAAGGACTTCTTTTTTCCGAACGACACTCTATATTTTTAGCTTTTGGAATTCTAACATTGAGACTTAACAAAACTCTTGTAATTCTCCAGAAAATAGTGAAAAACAGTGGACGTAGGCTCATCTTTTTAGGGCTGAACCACTATAAAATTCTTGTCTCTTTACTTGCTTTGATTTATCAACCATTTTTACACACAAGCCATATCTTGTAATTTCCTAAATTTATTGTTGACAAAACCTCTGTCAACAGATAATAACTTAAATGGAATGATTGGTCGATCTCCACTCAGAAATTTTGTTTTCCTTTCTTTGTAGATTACCCGCTTGATGAAGCTTGATTTAGTTTCCTTTTCATATTGATCGCATTTAACTCATTCGAAGGAAGTCGTACTTCGATCAGAAAAATTTTCATGTAACCTAACGCGTTCAATTTGGTCGTTAACTTTTCATTTTTGGCATTGACCAAACATATAGGTTTTAGACCGCATAACATTGATTAACTACAAAAACTTGAAAAATGTTGATATATGAATTACAGGATAGGGTAGAAAATTGTACAAAATGGACAATATAACGTAGTCTATAATTTCAGAATTAGAAATATAATATTAATCTATCCTTTCTGTATACTTTTGACAAACTTTTTGAAGACAATGTAGTAGTTGACTACCTCCACCTGGCAATAAACCAATCCCTAAATTAATTTGCTCCCACTTGTGTGATCATGGCTTTGAATTAAATACTCCATTGTCTAAACTTCACTGACCAATATCTGGCCATGCAAGTATTAATTTTCTACTCGAAATATAAAAACGTCATTATCAGATAAAGATTTTTTAAAAAGCAAAATATTAAGGAGATAATGCTTACTTTACTAATTCTTACTTATGTTCCAACTAAAAAGCAACATTTAATCTTCCTTGCTTACTTCTTTTAATCTTCCTTTAGTAGCTTTCTTTATTCAAAGGATCACGCAATATTATTCTTTTAATGAGTCATATACATCATGACAATTAGTTCCCACTAACCTTAGTTCACCTTTTCCATACTTGATGTAGCAAAAGACGAAAATTGTAAATAAAGACAAATCTTAGGAATTTGGCAAGAAAAATGGGAAAGGGAAGCACTGGCCATGACAATTCTGTTCCTGTCCCTATACTAATTACACGTGGAAGGCATGTGCTAATCATTTACGACTGAAGCACCTCTTAATTATATGCAAGCTAATATTGTTTTTTCTTAAGCTTATTATATGTTTGTGGGAGATGAAGCATTTATAAATTCATGCACGATATAGATTTCTGGGCACTAACAAGGTAGCTTAATAACATGGTGTCCACCTATACAAATATAGGCCTCGTTCCTATACGTTACATCCGCTATAGCTAGTGGTTTCACACTTTGTTTTCCACTTACCTAGCACGTTTGGCAAGTGATCAGTACGTATAAATTGCATAAAAAGCCTATTAAAACAAAGAGGGAAAAGGCTGATCACTCCTTTGGTTGTCAATGTGACCAACACTGACATCAATGGCACATACTGTGGAGGTCAAGTTATATAATATGCCTAGTGCATGGGCTAGAAACTAGTGCAGTATACTATCTTTTTTACGTATGACCATTCAATAATGTTGAACAAATCACTTAAGAGTTAATTACACAAAGATGTACGTTCATACTTGTAAGTTGTAATTGTCAAGATTACAACTACTTCAACTAATAAATTTCTTTCCCCGAGTCACAAGACTTGGGAGTTAAACGAAGCTTTATGGAAAGGGAGATATTACCCTTAAATTGCGTAACCCAAGAATCTGGGAAAACAAATGTTGAAGAGATTAGCTATATTCATAAAGCATATAGTAGCGTATTAATTGTTCTTTTTTCTCTTCTATCTACAAACTAGCTTCTTTTTTTCATTTATATAATTAGTAAAGTCGTCATTACAAAAGTTTATGCTAGAATTCTTGCCAAACAAGAAAGAGAATTCTAATTCTGTTTATCCTCTCGTACTAAACTTAATAAGAGAAGAGTGTTACCTTTCTCTCTCTAATACAAAAAACTTTAGTTTTAGTCACAACAAAATTTGTGAATAAAAACATTTCAAAAAAAATTATGAATAAAAATAAAAAATCGGTTACAAAAGACTACATTATTATTATGTTGTGGCTAAAAATTTTAGTTATAAAAAACACAATTTGATGTGACTAAATATATTTTTAGTTACAATTATTATATATAAAAAGTTGTGATTAAAGGTACATTAAATATTACCTGTTATAGTAATCACGAAAAAATTATTAGCTACAATTAAGTCACACTTAATCGCAACTAAAAATTTCTTCTAAATAAAAAGTTGTCATTAGATGATGACTTTTTTTTGTAGTGTCTCACTTCCCCTGCCTAAACGATATAGATCTTGTTCATTTCCGTCTTCCATCCTAAACACTAAACTTAGCCTAGCGTTGGCTTTAATCCTCAACTTTTTCCCCCTATTTGGCTAGACCAATATTTAGAGTATGTTTGCATATAAAATTATAGGGGTCCCAAATCTCATACCAAACTTTTATGATAAATAACAAAACTGACGAAATTAAATACTTTTATACTCACATGAATGTTAATACTGTATTAGGATTCTTATTGAAACTTCGGTGTAAGATTTTGAATCCTTGTCATTAATTTCTCATTTAGTCATTTTGGTATCATATGTTTGGGTAAATTCTCATATCAGTTGGTATAAAGAGGCTAGCTCCAATAGGAATTTTGATACTTATACTATCAGTAGATATAATTTTTGTCCACTCCATTTTGATCTAACGGTTACTATTTAAAAGGTTATTGACAAAAAAAAATTACTGTCATTAATTGCGTATTTGTTCGTAACCCATAACTCATACAAAACATATTGTACCTATTCATAGTAATTTTAAAAAAATCATTATTTTAGTATATATATATATATATATATATATTATGGGAGAAACTGGAATAGTGATTTTGTAAAGGATAATGACATGTGTACCAAAATTTTACCAAATTTTAATACCAATACATGTGGCATGTGAGTTGCAATATTCAATTAATGAATATGATTAATATATTTGTGGTAAGTTTTAATACACCAATTAAATAGTGCCAACTCAAATACCATATATGTTGATATTAAAAATTTAGTATAAATTTTGGTACATATAGTATTATCCTGTTGTAAAATCATTACCGATTAATATGAACAAAATTACTATTAGTAGTGATAGCTATTCCATTATTTGTTTCCCTTTCTTAAATTTTTTTTTTCAAGGAATCATTTTTCTCTCTTTTTTTAACAGAGTATTAAGTAGAGGCGGCAATCCAGGTCATGACACGATAACATAACTCGAAAACGACACGAAGTTAGCAGGTTTGGGTTGAGCTTAAACAGGTGCGGGTCAAAACAGGTTAAACACGATTAAGCACGATAAAATAACAGGTCAAAATTAAGTCAACCTGTCTAATCCGAAATTGACACGTTTGACATGATTAAAACCAAAATTAATAAACAGGTCATAATCGTGTCAACTCACAATTAACCTATTTACAACCCGTTTATGACACGATAAAAAATAATTTTTTTAACATTTAATTTAAAAAAAATTAAAAATTCGAAAAAAAAAACAAAAGGTGAAATGAAAAGTGTTATCGTGCTGATTTGAGAGACTATTTATTTTGATAGACTATTTATTTTGGTTTGAGAGACTATTTATCGTGCTGATTTGAGAGACTATTTATTTTGGTGTGATAGCTTTTAATTGTTGTGGACCTTGTATTTTATTGGATGTATTGTATAACAAGTTAATTTTGTTATACATGTCATTATGTTTGGAAATGTGAAGTTATGATTTGTGAACTTAGTTAGATTAAATAGGTTATTACAGGTTATATTAGAAATGTTTAAATAGGTTCACATATTAAGTTTAGTGGGTTATATTTGATAGGTTGACTTATATAAGAATGTTTATTATAAATAGGTTAAATTCGATGTAAACAGATTAAACATGTCATAAATAGATTAAATTTGATCTAAACAGGTTAATAGATCGTATTAGGTAGAACACGACCTGAATAAGATATGATTAAATAACGTGTTAAATGTGTCATGTCACGGGTGACCTGTTTAATTAGCAGGTCGTGTACGGGTTCACAAATAATGACACGATTAATAAACGTGTCGTGTTCGGGTTGGGTAAATACTCGTTATACATGTGTCTCGACACGATACGATTATGACACGATAACACGAATTGTCACCCCTATTATTAAGTTTCTATTAACACTTTTTTTTTTCATTTGAGAAATTTTGTTAATTAATGCCAAATAATTATTTGTCTCCATTAGTGAAATACTGCTTATTACACATATTTTTTTTCACGAAATATCCCTCTATTTAATTTTTATCTTTTCTTTTCCACCTATAACCAACTAGTTCCGTTGCTTTTTTTTTTTTTTTCAGTCACGTTCTTTTGCTCATAACCACCTGGATTTAACCCTAAGTCCGTTTTGTATAAAAATTTATCCACAATATTGACCGAGTTTTTACTAGCAACAAACATAAACTTGGAATAATTATTTCAATAGATTGTCCTCTAATAATAAATATAAATAAAATTTTACGAGGAAAATAAAGTTTAATAATAATTTTATTTAAAACAGTTTAGGAAAAAAATCAAAAAAAATTGTAGACATAATAAATTTTAGCCCAAGGCCCCAAAAAAAATAAATTCGAGCCGGCTCTGCTCTGAAGCTCATCCAAAAAAAACAAAAACAAAAACAAAACGGAAAAACAAATATTATCATATGAAATACACAAACAGGCAAGTTCACATTGGTTGGAGACCGAAATCATAAAATTTAATTTGACAAAAATATTTATTCGTCTCCAAGAGACATATATCATGATATTAAAGGGGGCTTTCGGTCGTGAAACTTAGAATGAAACTTAGTTATTCATGTATGTGTGGTTCTAATACTAAAAAAAAAAGGTTGTAGTTGGGTGGTTGCTACTTACTCGATTTTGACAAAAAGTATATTTCTTTAAGTGAAATACTCAACTTATCCCTCTTATTTTTGGAAACAGTAAATATATCCCTCTAAATTGGTAAAAACTGTGATGCATAAAGACAAAATTACCCTTACTATGGATATGCAAGTAAACAAAAATTAATATTAAATAGTGGTGAGTCAAAGTAAGAGATTAATTACATTTAATGAAGTTTTAATCATTTTTTTAGTTAATTAATGGTGTTTGAGTAAGGGTATCTTGGTTACTATTTTTTTTTTTAAATAACAAGGTTCTTAATTCTGACCAAAATTAGATGAAGTAAAAGTGTTTTTTGAAAGGATGTATAAGTGTACAGTTGACAATTGACAAATTATTTTATTTTTATCGTTAGGACTATATTCTAGTATTATATATATATATATATGTTATACAGTCTAAAATCTATATGTTGGTCAATGCCAAAAAGAGAAAGTTGACGACTAAGTTGGATGCATCAGGTCGCATGAGAATTTTTCTGATCGAAGTGCGACCAGTATGAAAAGAAAACTAGATCAAGCTTCATCAAGCGGGTAATCTACAAAGAAAGGGCAACAAGTTTCTAAATGGAGATCGACCAATTATTCCATTTAAGTTACTGCCCAGTTTTACTGTTACTCGAATTGTATTTTTTGATTATACACTTACCCGTTTTCACAATTGAAAAACGGTGAGGGTGGCTCATTGTTGTTATAAAAAAAGACTAGGCTACATTCTGTAACTCTCTCTCTCTCTGGATTCTCACTTTTAGACTTAACAAACTCTTGTAACTCTCCAGAAAATAGTGAAGAACAGTAGACGTAGGCTCATCTTTTTTGGGACTGAACCACTATAAAATTTTTGTCTCCTTATTTGCTTTGATTTTATCAACCATTTTCATACACAAGCCACATCTTGTAATTTTCTAAATTTATTATTGATAAAACTTCCGTCAACAATTGGCGCTAGAAGGAGGGCTATTCCAACAAAAAGTTTGTCAATTTCGCTTCTTTAACAATGACAAACACCAGAAACACTACAAGAAACACCAGAACTAGCCAAAACTAACCCCAAAGTACTGCTGCTGCATAGGTCGATCCTGCTCAGGATCAGCCTGCCGTGACCACATTAGAAAAAATTGTCCATAGACAGGATCGTATAAAGGATGCTTTGGTAAAACTTCAACAAATCACTAATCAGATTTACGATTCTCTACGATGACTTATTGAGGGACAGATGGTGACTTTATCATAGCACGAATATCCCAAAGAACGTCATGCTCAACTACTTGAGAGAGGAATTCAGATCTAGAGACAGGGAACTGTGACTAGTACAGAGCCCACTTCCAAAGGAAAAGGTAAGGTCACAAACTTACCTTTGGAATCTGGTACTGAGAGTTCGAGCACTGAACATGATCGTGGACAACCTTCCCGAAGAACAACCGTAAATCATGATTATCTAAATAACGAGCAAAAATATCGATCGAGGAGCATCTTTGAAAGGATTAGTAGGGAGTCGAGACAGAATCCTATAGACCTGAGATAACACCTAGAACAGCGACGTAGTCATGAGCAATCCACATCGCATCATAACCACCGAAGTTGATCTTGTCGCACTATTACATTGGAATCCTCACAAAGGTCGCAGTAGACCCTGCCTGATCAACCTGCCTTATATCGTGATAACAACCAAAGGCCACCCTTGCCACCAGTAAGAGATAATACTCTCCCTCTGAACATCAATGTTCATAATTTGAGGATTGCATTAGAAGCACTTGTTGCCTAGGATGATGAGCTCACTGATGGGTATCGTCAATCGTCATTCAACGAGGAAGTTCGAGTTGCTACCTTACCTACTAGATTCAAACTTCCCATCATAAATACTTTTGATGGAAAACAGATCTACAGGATCATATGGATCACTTCAGTGACCTGATGGAACTCCATCGTGTCGATGATCTCGCATGCTGCAGATGTTTGTTGTAATTCTCACTGAAGCAGTGAAGAAGTGGTTCGAAGAACTTAAGTCTGGTTCAATCTCGTCCTGATAACAACTTCAGACTGCATTCTTGAGACAATTCTAGGCTGCGAAGAATTTGACTGTTCCACTTGTCAGTCTATCTGCTATTCAGTAAGGTTCGAACGAAACTCTACGATCTTACCTTAACCGCTTTACCTCAGAGTTGGCAAAGGTCAACAACCCACCTGAAGGGGGAGTTTTAACTCTAATAATGGTCGGGGTGCAACTAGAGACTAAACTTTAAGAAGAGTTACTTAAGCAAGAATGCAGAACCCTTGAAGACTTTTATCAAAGAGTTGGTTGGCATCTAAGGGTGGAATCTTCACGCGAGAATTTTCATAAAACGAAGAAGGAAGGAGGAAAAGATACTGCTAAAGATGCAACCACAACCAATAATAATAATAACAAGAAGTCAAACAAAAGAAGTAACGAACAATCAACTAAGTAGCAGCCCAAACAGAAAAAGCAAGAGATTCCAAGAGCTCCCATGAGATTCAACAACTATACTGAACTGAACGCACTCATAGATCATATCTATGCAGTCACAAACCAGCAAGAGTGATATCGTCAATCGGAACTGATAAAACGGGATAGAGCGAGATGTGATCCCAACAAGTTCTGCATATATCACAATGACATTGGACATGATACCAATAACTGCTATACCTTGAAGAATGAAATCGAAATATTAATCAAAGAATGGCAGCTACGGCAGTACACCAGATAGAACAATGAAAGGCAGGAAAAAAACCAACAGTAACCTCCAGAAATTCAACGCGAAGTGCGAACTATTTTTAGAGGATCACATGTTGGTGGAGATTCAAAGAGGGCACAAGATTGGTACGCACGAGAAGCTTGACAGCAGCCATTGACCAATGTCATGTACTTTGAGTAGCGACCACAAAAGCTTCAACGGGTACCGGATATAGATATTACCTTCACGGAGCAGAATGCAAAAGAAGTCCATTACCCACATAATGATGCATTGGTCATAAAAATCAACTATAGAAGCATGCAGTTATGGTGAGTATTGGTCGATAATGGAAGTGCTGTCGATATCCTATACTATGACGCCTTCAAGAAGATGGGATTGAGTGAAAACGACCTAAAACTCACTGTCACTCCACTTTATAGATTTACTGGTAACAGCATAATACTTAGGGGCATGATTGAGTTAATGGTCAACGTTGGAACTTATCCTAGGGTTTCAACGGTAATGATTGAATTCTTAGTTGTTGATTGCCCCTCTACATTCAATGTTGTACTAGGAAGACCAACAGTGAGGGAACTTCGAGCAGTCACTTCAATCTACCACCTTGCTATGAAGTTCTTACTCAACATAAAGTAGGCGAAGTGAGAGGCAACCAATATGAACGCGGACTTGTTATAATAATTCTTTAAAGCTCGCAGCAAAAGATGTGGCACCTCACACAATGATGGTCTAGCTACAAGGCGAAACTTCAAGTGAAACGTCAATCGAAGACCTCAACCCTCGAGAAATCGATGGAGAGGTCAAGCCTAGACCTATAAAAGACTTAGAAGATTTATCGATTGACAGGTCTTCGAAGGTTCTAAAAATCGAGGCAAAACTTCAAGAAATTATGCGAGCTTCATTGGTTGCTTTTCTGAAATCAAACTTAGATATCTTCACATGGTGACATTCTTACATGGTGGGGATCAATCTGAATATCATATGCCATCACCTTAACATAGATACAATAAAGAAGCCTATACAATAGAAAAGAAGAGCTATAAATCCAAAACCCTACGTCGCATTGAAAAAAGAGGTGGAGAAGTTGCTCGAAATTGGATTCATCAGGGAATCTTTTTACCCGAACTGGCTTGTAGACCCAGTTTTGGTAAAGAAACCTAACAGGAAGTGGAGAACTTGCATCGATTTCACCGACCTCAACAAAGCATGCCTGAAGGACAGTTTTCCCCTTCTAAAAATCGACCAACTTGTAGATGCAATGTCGGGGCATGAACTCTTAAGCTTTATGGACGCATATTTTGGATACGATCAAATCCCTATGTACGAGCTAGATGAGGAGCATACCTCGTTCATCACTGATCGAGGATTGTACTATTACAAAAAGATGCCCTTTGGACTCATCAACGCAGGAACAACTTATTAGTGTCTTGTCAATATGATGTTTGCAAAATAAATTGGCAAGACAATGGAGGTATATGTTGATGACATGTTGGAAAAGCCGAAGAAAGCTGAAGATCATGTCAAGCACCTTGATGAGATGTTCAAAATTCTTCAGAAATATCAAATAAAGTTGAACCTCCAGAAGTGCGCATTCAGAGTAGGATCTGGAAAATTCCTAGGGTTCATGGTCAATCAGCGAGGCATCAAAGCTAAGCCTCATAAGATATAAGCACTAATTAATATATAATCCCCTCGCAAACCCAAAGATATGCAGAGCCTGGTGGGAAGAGTGGCTGCACTAAGTCGATTTGTATCCAGGTCAACTAATAAATGCCAACTATTCTTCGAAGTATTGAAGGGTTTGAAGAGGTTTGAGCGGACGAAATAATATGAACAGGCATTCCAAGAATTAAAAATACACTTGGGTTCTCCTCCACTCTTGTCGAAGCCAAACCCTGGGGTAGAGTTATACTTATATCTCGCTATTTCTAAATATGCGACAAGTGCTACGTTGATTCGAGAAAAAGAAAATATACAGCGACCAGTATATTACGTAAGTAAAAGATTACTTGATGCCGAAACAAGATATCCAGAGATGGAAAAGTTGGCATTAGCACTCATCGTCGCATCCAGGAAGCTTCGACCTTATTTTCATGAGCACTCCATCAAAGTTTTCACGAATTTTCTATTAAAACAAGTTCTATAAAAACCTGAGACTTCAGGACGACTACTTAAGTGGGCCGTTGAGTTGAGTAAATTTGACATCAATTTTCAACCTCGCACTGCAATTAAAGGACAAGCTCTCATAGATTTTATTGTAGAGTTCACGTATAATGTCAATCTTTCCACAGAAGTGATCGACAAACCTGCTATAGATTTATTAAGACTGTGGAAACTTTATGTCGATGGATCGTCAAACGAGAATAGAGCTGGTGTGGGCTTAGTACTCATCAGTCCTGAAGGGCATAATATTAATTGTGCACTTCACTTCGAATTTCTAGCATCGAATAATGAGGCAGAATATGAAGCACTGATAGCTGGGCTAAAGCTCGCACAAGAAATGAAGGTCTAGATGATTGAGGTATACAGTGATTCTCAGTTGGTCGTTTGTCAAATGATCGGCAATTATTAAGCAAGAGAAGGAAGAATGATGGCCTACTTACAGGAGGTACAACGATTGTTCTCGACATTTACTGCTTATAGCATTCAACTTCTTCCTCACATTAAGAATACTTGGGTAGATGCTCTAGCTAAGCTCATCTCAACAGAAGATGCAGAATTATTAATGATGGTTCCTGTTGAATTTCTTGCGAAATCAAGTATCGAAGTAGAGCCCCAAGTGACTATGTCGGTTGACAAAAGGCCATCGTGGATGGATGCTATAATGAAGTATCTACAAAATGGCAATCTTCCCAAAAGCAAAGACGATGCAAAGTGACTTCGAATGAAGGCAGCTCACTATATCATCTATGATGGAAAGCTTTATCGAAGAAGTTTTAGCTCGCCATTATTATTATATGTTGATGAAGAAAAAACGCACTACATTATGAGGGAAATTCATGAAGGAATATACAAAAATCATTCAGGGGGGCAGGCACTTACGAACAAGGTTCTCAGACAAGGGTATTTTTAGCCAACTATGAAGAAGGATACAATGGAATTTGCTAGAAGGTGTAAAAATATCAAAAATTTGCAACTGTTCCTAGAATGCTACATGTTCTTCTAACTCCAATGACTAGTCCATGGCTATTTGCAGTATGGGGAATCGATATTATCAGAATCCTTCCATTAGCGCGAGGTAGATTGAAGTATGCAGTGGTCGCAGTCGATTATTTCACCAAGTGGACAAAAGTTAAAGCCTTGAGTACCATTTTCGCAAAGAAGATGATAGATTTTTTTTACAAATCTATAATCTGCCATTATGGTATACCACATACTATAATTTCTGATAATGGGAAATAATTTGACTCCGATGAAATCTGTAACTTCTACGACAACTTAGGCATCAAAAAGAGCTTCTCTGCTATTGTTCATCCATAAGTCAATGGACAGGTCGAAGCTATAAACAAGATACTTAAACAAAACCTAAAGACAAATCTGGAAGAGCACAAAGGAACTTGGCCAGAAGTGCTTTCTGAGTATTATGGGCTTGTCGAACCACTCAACAAACTACTACTGGAAAAAGTCCATTCTCTTTAACTTATGGATACGAAGCAATGGTACCAGTAGAAATTGGTGCAAGCTCTCTATGACAATCTACCTATAAGTAAGATCAGAATAATGTACTAATAAGAATTGAGCTCGATCTTTTGTAAGAAAGGCGCGAGCAGTCTCAACTTCAGATCACATCATATTAACAGTACACTACTTGATATTATAATTCTAAAGTCAAAAATAGACAATTTGAAGTTGGTGATCTTATTTTTCGACAAGTTATACCTAATAATAAAGAGCACAGTACTGGTGTATTTGGAATTTCTTGGGAAGGACCATATATTATTGACGTTATCATTCGACCTAGGACATACAAGCTAGCTCGCACTGGTAGACAAAAGATCGACCATGCTTGGAATGCAGAACAACTTCGTCGCTATTATCAGTAAATCTTCATACATATCTTCATTTTCAATGAGCTAGGGGGCATCTTGTCATTCTTCATCATTCATCAATAAAGATGTCATTTCTTCAATTTTATTTGGTTCATCTTTTATAGTTTTATGGCAATCTTCGAACACCATAAAACTCGGGGGGCAGTGAGATCAGAATGTTATCTCCTACTTGCTTCCTAAGGGACTATGCAAATGTTCATTTAGAGGGGTTGGAATTTTAGATCGCCGAATTTCTAAAATTTCTTAAAATCTTAGGATTTTCTCCTCACTTCATGCCATAGCATATCATATTACACAATTTCTCTCCTCGAACAACAAAGTAACTAAGCAAAACATTAATTGTTCGATGTGATATATTGCTATAATCTATTTTGCTGTGGAACTTCTGAAAAACAGTATTGAGTTCGCATCACTCATACTTGTTGTTTTCTTAAGCGACATAACCTATCCAAACACTTAAAACCCATTTTAAGTTAGTTGGATTTGAATCGCAATAATGTATCAATCAGTCACCTAGTAATTGACTACTTGGTTAAATTATGCATCTTTATATTACAATGCAATGTGTTTTAATTATTTTACAAGGATAAACATTTAAAAAAATAATAATAATAATTTCATAATTATCAAATGTACTATGCAGATATGCTCGCTCCACCGTTTATAGTTTTTGTTGCAGCTTTAGTTTCCTTCCAGCTCTGGATAAGCTCGACCACATCTTCAACGAGGATATAAAAGTCAAAATCTGGATACTCACAGAAAATATTATATATTATGGTTGATAAGGTGATGTCACTAGCTTTTTCTTCGAGCTCCTTGACGTCAGTGGCCCTAAACTCTTCTATAACTTTGCGAGCCGCCTCTTCTGTCGCATCTTTCAGAGCATCCGGATACTTGGACATGGTTTTCTCACGTTCTTTGATTTTTTCCTCGAGCTTCTCCTTTTCGAGCTTTTCCTTGGCTAGATCCTCGCACAGTTGCTACTTCTCCAACTCGAAGGAGTTTTTCTATTCCTCGCGAGTCTTCTTCAAATCCTCAAATGCTTGGGCCATATCTTCGACCTTTTTGCCCTTCTCCATGCATTCAAAGATCGGGTCATACATCAAAATAGGAGCTGCAGTAGTTTGAAAATATAACACATATCAGTACAAGAAAAGTGCACCAAAGAGTGAAGCTAGAAGATGCTTACGTTTGCTAACATCCTTATTACAGCACTGAAAGCGACCTTGGCTGGTCGTTGCTTCATCCTCTCCCAACCATCCTCAGAAGTAAAACGGTCGATAAAGACCGCGCTCAAGCTAGCTTTTTCTGGTAGTTGGCGAAGGAGTGTGAAAAGCTCCTCGTCCTTATCGGCTTGGCTCGGTTCCCTAGAAGAAGTGGCGGTTTCCTTGGATGGCTCAGGCTGGCTGGCAATTTTTGTAGGCTGGGGAGGAGGCGAGCTTATAAGGACATCCTCAAAGGTGACTTTTCACTTCTTTGAGGTATCGACCTTCTCTTTCGCTTTCATCAAGGGGGGAGGTGTGTTATTTGGTGTCTTGAACTTTGCCATTGACCCCAGTATTGAAGGTGGTGCTCGCAGTCCACTGCCAATTGTCATTTCTGTACAAATATGATTAGTTAGCATGTGATGTATGTAATGCAACAAAGAGATGGAATAATAGAAAAATTATCTTCTTGCTACTGAGAAATTTGCGGCGTTGGAACTTTTGGAGATAGTGGTTCTGGGATAGTAGGAGAGGCAGGTGCTTTTCATTTCTTGGGTTTAGAAGATGATGCACCCGCTTCTTTTTGTTTCCTCTGCTTCTTCTTTGAGCTCGAGGGTTTAGTTAGATGGTTGGCAGAATATGGAAGAGTGGTTCCCTTTTGGGAATAGTCCACAAGCGACTAGGTTTTTGGTTTTCCCAAGCTTCTTCCAATAAAATTCTTCGATTGGAAGGTCATTTATTTTATACACCATTGCGAGCTGCTCTTTGGAGAGTCCTGGACGCTCCCTGTTATCTGCGATGGCATACGAATGCGATCAGATTGATATATTTATATAGAGTAAGCTATAAGCTGAAAGTTACCTACCAAGGTTTTAAAAGAAGCCATTATCCGCGTAATCAAAGTGAAAAAATGGATTTTTCCACTTTCCCATATTATTACAGACACCATAGATGGTTTTTATTGCTTGATTCGACCACTTGCTCACATAGAAGAAGCCGAAATCTAATGGATTCGACTTCACTTGGTAGAAACAAGTGAACTCTTCAGGCATGGAGGATTCTAGACCTAATTTATGGTATAATATGTACAAACCTACTATGTATCTATATGTATTTAGGGTTAGTTGAAAGGGGACAACTCCATAATAATCGATAATCGATTTAATATATAGATGAAGTGGGAGGTGGACACCATATCTAAGAACTGCGTCTGAGAATAAGGTAGTTCCATGAAGAGGTGTGTGTGGTCGATTGAACTCTGTGGGTAGGCGAAGGGGGACATCGATTTTATAATCGCATACGATTTTTTCAAGCTTGTTTGTTGTACAACTCGTCTTTATATCGGTACATGACCAATCTCCTTCTACATAGTTATAACCCCTTGCGAATACAAAGGCATCCCTAATGTGCTGAGACCATTGGTCTTAAGGGAGGTCTTCTATGCGAGGACTACTTAGCCTGGTCCCAGTTATTTCTACTTCATGTTGTGGATCTTCGAGATTAATAGAACTAATGCTTGTACTAGAGAATAATGATTCCTCTTAGAACGCATTCCCTTCCATAAGTTCCTTGCTACTAGATATCTGAAAGAAGAAACATAGGATGTATTTAGTTCTATGGGAGCATCAGGTATCCTTACTATATGCAAGCAATTTGGAGCCACATACCCTAGGATTGCACCAATAACAAGCTATCCATCAAATTTTTTCTAATCAATCTATGGGTTTGTCAAAAATTATTCGAGCAACTCTTCAATAGTTGGTCACTCGACTAGTTTTGGTTTTCGAATGTTAAGATTTTAGATCTTAGATTTCTCCTAAAAGTTCATCTATCAATCATCTAAAAGTAATTTATTTGATAAATTAATGGAGAGACTCTGAGATATGCCCATTTTTCAGTTTATTTGAATATAAGGATAGGTTTATGTTCAGGTCATTCATACTCTACGGTTCATCTTTCTATTTCTAAAAATGAGCTCTGTGTGGGTTCTTTAGTCCTATGAAAATCAAAGAACAATAATTCTTTAAATAAAAAAAGAGAGAGAATGTATGCTAACTTTTTGTTCAGAGACTGAAAAACTGAGATGTTGCTTGAAGGATTTTGGTGATGACTTTGCGAGCTGGAAAGCGAATAGGGGCATCGAGAGGATTTCTGTATTATGGGCATTTCGAATTTCAGAAGAAATGGAAGAGGAAGAGAAGGCAATAGGATTCGAGCTTTGAAGGAGAGGCGGATAGATTCTTGATATATATTTCAAGCATCATCAAATCACAACCATAAATCAAGGCATTTAATTTTCAGTTGTAATGACCGAAATTCACGCGGGAGTTAATTTTTGAAATTAAATGAGTATTTTTTCAAAATTTGAAACGTCTCAATTTGAAACAATAGCTAGCATCATTGCTATCATCGCCTCTGCTCGAAAAACGGAGAAGTTTCCTCGAGTTTTACTAATCTCTTGAGAAAAGGTGACACGTGGTTGCATCTGTCAAGAAAAAGTACGCGTAGTTCTAGAATGATAGGATTTAAGAATTTGCTACTCTTTGAGGGTTTCAAGATTATATCATAATGTCACATTTTTAAGTTCGCACTTATCAGAGAAGGAAGCCTCATTTTGTCCTAAAGAACTAATGGAGCTGGAGGGCAATTGTTGTACGGTCTAAAATTTATATATTGGTCAATGCCAAAAAGAGAAAGTTAGCCACCAAGTTGGACGCGTCAAGTCGCATGAGAATTTTTCTGATCGAAGTACGACCTCCTTCGAATGAGTTAAGTGCGACTAGTATGAAAAGGAAACTAGATGAAGTTTCATCAAGCGGGTAATCTACAAAGAAAGGGAAATAAGTTTCTGAATGGAGATCGACCAATCATTCCATTTAAGTTATTACCTAGTTATATTGTTACTCAAATTGTATTTTTTGATTATACACTTACTCATTTTCACAATTGGGAAACAGTGAGAGTAGCTCAATATTGTTATAAAAAGGACTAGGCTACATTCTGTAACTCTCTCTCTCTCTCTCTCTCTCTCTCTCTCTCACTGGATTCTCACCTTGAGACTTAACAAAACTCTTGTAATTCTCAAGAAAATAGTGAAGAACAATGGACGTAGGCTCATTTTTTCGGGCTGAACTATTATAAAATTCTTGTCTCCTTATTTGTTTTGATTTTATCAACTATTTTCACATACAAGCCACATATTGTAATTTCCTAAATTTATTATTCACAAAACTTCTGTCAATAATATATATATATATATATATATATATATATATAAATAAGTGGAATTGCTAGGGAATGACTAGTTGACAGAGTTAGGCTGCCAGCATAATCAACATCTCTAGTCTTGTAGTCTCTTACTCCCTCGTAAGTCATATCGATATATATTTTGATCATGATTTCAAAATAGGGGGAAAAAAACAGTCATATCAATACGCTAACAAGTAGCTTATGTTCTCAAATCACTGCCTTTAAATTTTTCATTTTTTATTTGGCTTTTTTATTACAATTGTTACTAATTGTAGTATATACACATGCTGATAATACGAGTGATCATAGAAAATATTTTAATTATAATAACAATAACAATCCATTAGAAAATATTATTGGTTTTTTCATAAAACAAAAAAAAAGAAGTCAACCTTTTGGATTTAGGGGGTAAAAAAAGATATTAGATAATAAAGAAATTTGCTGCTATAAGTAATTTAGATCAGTCTAATAAGTGAAACTGGTATTCTTTCGTATAAAAAAAAGAAGAAAGAAAAAGAAAAGTAAAACTGGTATTCTTTCGTATAAAAAAAAGAAGAAAGAAAAAGAAAAGTAAAACTGGTATTCTTTTTCCATTTTACCTTGGTTTACTTAATATTAGCATTCATGAGGTCAACGAGTGCCACATTGTGTCCAAATAGTCGGCCCACTGGACATGGTATGTATATTTTTTTTACATCAATTAATTAATGAATTAAGCGTATAAACTAATCTAGTCCTCTTTCATCTTAAATTAAAAAAATCGAACAAGTGTCACTCTCTTCATTTTGCACGGAATTTTTTTATCTTTCTAAGCTCCTTAACTTGTATTATTTTCCCTATAAGAAATCAATTCTTTTTCTTGAGACTTCAATATATATATATATATATATATATATATCCTTCATTAAATGTTATTTATAATGTTTGCACTTATTGTACATACTTGGATTGAAATTCTTTAAGGTCACAAATATTGAAGTCTAAAGACAAAGGAAAATGTGGGTGTTTAAGGTAAATTTCCAAACAATAGAGCAAGTACCTAAATTCCTTCCCACTTTATTAATATGCACGCCTCTTTGCACATGGAAGAATAAGTCAAATTAAGTCCACTGAGTTTGTTGTCTCTTAACCACATGAAAGAGTTGGTATAATGGATATCTTTACTAATCCCGGTCACCACAACATGATATTTAAAAAAATTTATCAGAACATAATTTGAGTGAGATTCTACAAAATATAAGTATAACTAGAAATACTAATATAAAACTTATTGAAAGACATTCATTTTAATAATTTATTTTTTGAAAATTATATCACATAATTTAAAATTATGTGATATTTAGCTAAAAATAATATCACATTATTGATACGAGTTTGTAGTGCAAGATTTTAGTATCACAATCTCTATTCTTCTTTTTTTTTTAATTAACGTTAAAGGAGAGTTTTTAAGAGATAGACATGTGTCAAAACTCCGTTATTCCGTTATATAGAAACCAGAATGCAGAAGTATTAGTGATCCATGGCGCTTTACCCGTCAAAACTAATTTGATTCCTTTTCATCCTTTGAAGTGGATCCAACTCTATGCCAAAATCTACTAATCGAAAAATAAAAGGTGCGAAAACACGTAAAGAATGAATGAATGGGTGGTATCAAAGGTGGCAAAGAAAAGAACTTTGATTTGGACTTCAATTGATGACATTGTGAGATCTCTCAGGGTAGTGGAATGTACATCCAGAAAACTAGGATATTAGATGGCTAATCAAAGCAGCTGAATGTGATAATCATTACGGGTGGTTTGTGAAATATTATTTTCAAGACTCCAATTATTTAAAGGACGCAATTATTGTAGTTTTTCAAAAGATAGAGAACTCTACCCTCTTAAACTTTCATCTTTTATGACAAAAAATAAAGGAGGAAATGCCTAATTCATCTTTTAAACTATCCTTTTTCCAGCTTAATAAAGACGTACGCACTATGTGATATCTCAGTAATCCTCTGTCATTCTTGTCTTTTCCCACAGCTGTTTAATTTGCCGAAACAGAAAATAAAAATTGGCAAAAGTCTCTTTTAAAACACATATGTGTTAAAAGGCATATAATTTTAGTTTATTTACAAAGTAGTTTTTTTCAACAATGTTCAATTATATTCAACTGCATATTCAATTATGTTGAACATTATACTCGACAATATAAATATACTATTTTGCTAAGAATTTTAAATTTAGGCATTTATTCAAAACTCATTTTCAAATGGTTCATTTCTCTAAATTTTTCAAAATTAAAGTGGTTAGAACAATTAAACCTACTGTAGGTTAAAAAATTTATCACTTTACAGATAATTCATAACATCAAAATCTCACATAAATCATAAAGTCCTATTGACGACCGTCGAGAAAAAAATTGTGCACGAGATTTCCAGATATAGACAACATGCAAAGAACTCAACAAAAAATGCACCTAGAACTTCAGAAGAGATAAACTTTCCATAGCTAGAATTCACAGGTTTCAAAGAAGAAGAAAACCACTAAAAATATCATATCAAATAATAAAAATAAACAAAACTCATAAAAAATTTAGAATCAGGAGGATCAGAAACTTGGTATGTCTAAACCTTAATAACAAACACATTCACATATATAGAAGGATTCTTGAATGGAAAAAATGAAAAAAATAGAAATCCTATTCGTTTGAACAACATAGTGCCATTAATTTCAGGTAAATTATGCTATATATGTGTATATATTAAGAAATTTTGTTGAAACTATAAGCAAACAACTAAGAAATTGAGATTCGTTACGACAAAGAAATTAGATTCCATAAAAAAACAAATTATGATAAAGTCGCTTAATTGTAGCGTATTTTATAGGAAAAATACCGATCGAAATCATTCCATGTGTTTTAGTGAAATACTGGTTTTTCTCCTACGTTTTTAAAGTACACATTTATCTTCTCAATTTCGGATCAAATTTATCCTTGGATCACATTTAGTCAAAATGGCATTGTTAAATGATAGTAGTCAAAATTAAACAAATAAGCTAACAATTTTTTTACTCTATAACCAAACAACAATTTTTTAGGAAAAAAAAAAAACAGCTATGTGATCTTTTAAGTATAATTTGAATATTTGACATTATTATTTTTTTTTCCTCAAAAGTGAATACTAGGCATTATTATTTTAATGGATAATATGATTATTTAGCCATGGACTCTTGGTTCATTTTCAGATAAAAGAAATGACGGAAGTCAATAGAGATTTTTGTCTGAACAAATAATTTTGGCATAATTTGACAAAAAGAGCTATATTTACATTCCCAAGTGATAAAAAGACACCCCATTAATAAAAAAAAAAAAACTAAATTAGACAAATTAATGATACGTCTAAAAATTACAAAATTCAAAATACTCAAGTTCACCTCCATTTCTTAACATGATCTGCCAACCAAGCTTTACTTTTTTTACCTTCACATAATCTGGACCGCTTATAGATCGAATTTCTCCTACTGATCCAAAAGTTACTATTTCTCATGTTTATTCTTCTTGTTAGTCCCTTTACTTTTCCTTATTTATTTATTTATTTTTGCTTGAAGAGTTTCCTCTTTGTTTTTTTTTGGGGGGGGGGGGGGGTGTGACATATGTTCATCTTTAAAAATTTATTGACTTATTTATTTAATAAATTTTACATTCCTTCTTTTTGCAGTTAATTGGCTACGTAGAAGGCTTTCTATTTCTTTTACTTCATGTCTATCTTTGTGACAAGGTCCTTATAATCTCTTAAATTATCAAAGGATACCCATCACACTCATATTTTTGAATAAATTAGATCCTTTGAATAGATACAATTTTTTTTTCTTGGAACCGTAAATAGATTAGATCTATTATTTATGTTATTCTACTTTTCGGAATGGTATTTTCTGGGTTCGTGGTAGATGGGCATGTTTCACAATAATTTTTCTTCCTAGCCTGCTTTATTTTTATGTTGTAATGAAAGATTTATCCCAAAATATCTCACTAATGTAATGGAAAATTGTATGTTTCATTGGTGTTAGAAAAAACAAAATTTGTACTATGTAGGTGAGGTTTTTATTTTATTTTATTTTCTGGTTTCTTTGAATTCTAAGGGTGCCTTTATTCAAATTTTCTTATAATTTCAAACATAAGGGTAAAATTGTATAAATAATTTAACAAGAGAGGGTTGCCTTTATGTCTAACACGTGTGCAAATATAGTCACCCTTTGACAAATTGAGAGATAAATTTTACATTTTTAAAAACACAAAAATAGAAACTGGTATTTTGCTAAAACACGTGAGAGATTTTTGATAAATTTTCTTCATAAATTATTATACAATGCAAAGAAAACGTACTGGAATTGTAGATGAAACAAATAAAAAAATTAAAATTATAGCAAAGCTAAGTGGCATGTGTTAAGGTTGGTTTTCGTTTCTCTCAATCTAATTCTCCATGCTTCCTGACCCACCCATCCATGAATAGAATGTTTTGATTGAAAGTGAGAGGAATGCGAGGGAAAAAAATCGCGACAAAGGAAAATTAGAGTGTGTATCCTTTTTTTACACTTCCTTTTGCCAAATGACTAATTTAAGATATATGTTTGATGTTAATTTGCTTTTCTCTTTAAAGGGATATTGAGTTTTTGTTATCCTTCCTCGGGTGGTTCCTTTTATTATTATTATTATTATTATTATTATTATTATTTTAAAATTATAGGTTAAAATACAGGGTTAAAGCCTTTTATAATTATGTTATGTTCTTAAATTTCAAATTTTTAAGTAATTATACATTAAAACAGAGCATCTTTCTCATTTAAAAATTATGCATGTTTATAGTTTAAAAAAAAAAAAACTATGTAGGTTTATGTTTTTAGAACAACGTACATTAAGGTCTAATATTCTTGTTATAAGAGAGAAAATAGTTAC